>BGNK01001070.1:132888-167882 GCA_003297005.1 Symbiodinium sp. clade A Y106 | reverse complement strand
CCCACACCCACACCCACACCCACACACCCACACACACACACACGCACACGCACACACACACACATGCATGTACACTCACATATATATTATGTATATACGCACACGCATCTCGTCTTTCTCTATGTATGCATGCATGAATGAATGTATGTATATATATATGCATACACATATGTGGTAGAGGGAGAGAGAGCGCGAGGGCGCGAGTGTGAGCGAGAGCGAGAGCCAGAGCCAGAGCGACAGAGTTGTGTGTGTGTGTGTGAGCGCACGTGCCGTGCCATTAAACCCTAAACCCTAAACCCTAAACCCCAAACTGAGGTTTATATCGCTCCTGATCTTCAGTACTGTCATCAGCTCGATGACCTCCTTGGTCTCGGCAGTCCACGGAAAGAGGAGAGGGCCCAGGGATCCTCTCGTGACTCTCGTAAGGGTGCATATAATACCATAGTACCGAACACTTTTGAAACGCCCGAAAGTTTCAGAAGCCTTCTGTTTTTAACTCTAACGGTCCAAATCCCCAACAGTTTTTGTTTAACCTTCTTCAGAGATGAGGGCTCTGCAAAAGGAGTCTGAATAGTTCATACGTTCATATTCTGCTCCAGTTTTGAACATCCCGCAACATGCGAACTTTCTATTGCCAGGTCTCCATGCGCATGCCCAACCTTCCCACACCCGGAAGGCATGGGCTACAGACTGCGCTGTGGAAAGCCACGCCTCCGAAACCCCCCAAATGCCCTGTACTGAATTCCAGACCCGAGGTTACCACCTAAAGCCACGGCTCTTGAACCCTCCCTGTCTGGACATGTCTGGACTGAAGCTTGGCCTCTAGCCCAACAGGCCTACATCTCCTAGGTTGACTATCTATCTTAATTAGGGTTTAGGGCCTAGGGCCTATAGGGTTTAGGGGTTTCGCATTTAGAGTTGTAATTACTTCCCCATAGATGTCCTTGAAATGGAGCTTTTTTGTGTCTGCTTTTTTTCTGCTGCGGGGGCTCCCCTGAGTCATGGTCATACACCCCAATGTAGGGGCCTTACTACTTGATTACCAATACTGTTTTGGGGTTCCTTAGTTCCTTATTATGATCATTGTATAATGGGCCCCAAAACCCTGTTCGAATGATTTAGGCCCTTCAAGTTCTAGCAGGGATCTCTAAGAGTTTTTTGAAGGACTCACCCTTAAGCCGATGTGCTATGCAGGCGTTTCAGGGCTTCATGAGTTTAGGGTTTAGGGTTTGGGGTTTACGATATGATTCGATAGGGTGCTCATAGGGTTTGGCATAGGGTCTGCTATCGGGCTTGTTCGAGTCTGCTTTGGATTTTATGCCCGAATGCTGCTTGCCGACCCGAAAGCCGTCAAGCCTGACTCTCCTGAGCTTGAACCCCAAACCCTAACATCCTAGACCCTAAACCCTAACATCCTAAACCCTAAACCCTAACATCCTAAACCCTAAACCCTAAACCTGAACATCCTAAACCCTAAAGGCTGTGCCCGAAACTCCACAGCCTCTAAACCTTCACATCTGGAACCCCGGGAGCCCCAAAAACTGCCCCTCGGAGATGCCGCAGGATGCTTGAGATGCAGCAGATGGGGATCCTCAGGCGGTTCCTGCGTCAGAACAACATCCCGGCTGGGTCTCTTGGCCTTGCTCTTGCTACCCTACCAGCACCGTAAACTACCAAAACCCTACGGTTTTTTGTAGGATCTTATTATAACAACTAATATGACATGTATAGGGAGCCTACAGAAAACTAGGCTTTGGTAGGTTAAGGTAAGCCGCGAACTGTAAACCCTAAGCCATGCACCCTAACCCCTAAGCGCGAAGCCCTCGGAGCTTGGAGTTCTATGGTTCGGGGTTCGCGGGGTTCCGGTCTGAATTTTGGTCGGAGTGATTTAGCTAGGAAAGCCAAAACCAAGGGTTTAGGGTTTGAGGTTGCAGGTTTCATGGCTTCGTAGTCGCATCACGATCGCATGACTCTCTCGCACCATTTACCTGTACCGCCTGCGTTGGAGTTCATTTCAAGCCCTACTCCCTGTCCCCGGACACCCAGCCAACCCCCATCCTAAAACCCTAGACCCTAAACCCGACCCTAAACCCTCAGCCCCCATCCTAAAACCCCAGCAGCCGAGGTCTGGAAACCCGAGCCTCGCTCCCAGAACCCTGAACCCAAAACCTTTCTGAACCACAGATCTTGAGGGGTTTCGGGGTTCCTTTAAAGGGTATCATAGGGGTTTCGGGGTTCCTTTAAGTCCAATAGGGGGGTTCCTTTAAGGGTTCTTCAGAGGGCTTTAAGGGATTTCATAATCGGGCTTAGGGGTTTAGGGGTTCGCCCCAGGCCTCGCCGCAGCCCTCAACCGTAGACCCTAAGCGAAAGCACTGTGTGAGAGCTGAACCCTAAACCTAAACTTTACCTCAACCGTAGATAAACCTCCTTGTCAAAAACCCTAAACCCTAAACCCTAAACCCACTTGTGATGACTTCTGCAAAAGGTAGGGTTCTTAAGGTCCCTGTGGCTCACTTTTATTTCTTGTCAACTACTTTTTTGATGCGACCGAAGCCGTAAGCCCTGAACCTTGCAGCTTTGATACAGCCAAAGCTCTACTGAACAGCTCGAAACCCTAAACTATAGCTTTGTACGGCTTAGGGTTGCCGGGTTCACGATCCAGGCTTCGGGGTTGAAGAGTTGGGGGGTTTCGGGCTATCATTCCCTACAGCATAACATACACCCCAGAGCCCTATCCTAATCATTCAAGGCCCCTATAGGGGAGTTTCCGAAAATAGGGAACCCTAATATAGTACCCTAAATAGCAGGATCCCTATGAAAAGGACCCCAAAATAAGGTACCCCCTAATTTGCGGAAACTCCCATAGTGCGCCATAACATGAATGTCAAAACATGCTTTACCCATCCAACTTCGAGGCTCAGCGCGCGAATCACCCGCTTCCTTCAGCAGCTTATCCTTTCTTCGGGCGTTCTCAAGGTTTTGGGCATCGGAGTTCGCTGGCATAACACAGGGTTTCGGGCAGTTTTGGGTGCAAGGTTTATTGCAATATGGGCTTCAAGGCTCAATCATCTGCATCTCCCGGAGGGCAAAGTGTAGAGTAAACCTCTCGCGCTTGGGCGTGAGCCGCCGCATTTGAGACCTTCTATCCGTTATTTTGTTGTGTGTGTGTGTTGCGTTTTGCACGGCAGGTGATGCCTTCTTCGGGCTTACGGTCCAGGAGTTAAGGTTTAGCATGCAGCATTTAGGCCCAGCCGCGCGTTGTCTTGAGGTTCCTGTGGCCCAGAGTCCTAAACCCTACTCTACCCTGCCCTATCCTACCCTACCTGATCCTACCGGGCTTCTGGATTGAGATGTAAGTCTAGGGTTTAGTCCGGGTGTTCATCTGAGAGTATAACCCGTGTGATATGTCGTATCAGATGAATAATCTAGCTCAGCACTAGAAGCCGGAATTGTGTTCAGTATCGTAGTATCTGCACCTGCGAAACTTCTCGCTGGTGTACGGAAGCTGAGGTACACGTACCACCAAGTAGCCTCTGAGTCACACAGCCAGCCACCTATCCTGGAACTGCTGCCACGGTCGTTGCATGCAGAATTACAGTTCGCTTGCTACGAGCATCTTGGATTGCAGTAGCTTGTGATGGGATGAAGTTCAGGAAGAACCATCCCTGAGCGTAGAATCCAAGCTCTAAGCAGTAGGATCCTTAAGATACTGTTCTTTACGCAAGGAGTTTCCTCTTCTTCTGGTTCTGTTGAGGGGCTTAGACGACACGCAAATGCGGAGTATGTATGTTTCACTTAGGTTTAGGTAATTTTAGGTTAGGTGATTGAGCACAAGGGCTTTCGACTCCTGGTAGAGTTTGGTCTTTACTGACTTCACTATGTAATGATGGATGTGATGTGAGAGCTTCATAAGCGTTTGGGTTTTGCGGTGGACAAGTTCATTTCCATGCGGCCCCTCTTTATGTGTGCGTGTGTATATATATATATATATATATGTCCAGATATGTATAGTGCAGTGCAGCCTTTAACAAGACGGGCCGAAAACATTCGGACCGCATAAAGCAGCATTAGGAACCGTCCAAGACCTTGTCGTGAATCTTATAGAGCCCATTTGAGAACCGTATAAAGCCCCAGCCAAAACCGTGTCAAGCGCTGAAAAGCAAGTAGAAACCCTAAACCCTAAACCCTCAAGGAAACCACAAGTAGGCCTGTGGTTGTTTTTTCGGGGGGATGTCGTGCAAGTACCCAGAGTCTCCGACAGGCCACGGAGATACGCCTGTCGCAGAAACATACCTAGTTCAGTGTTGCTAAGGCTTTAAGGCCGTAGCGTTGATAGTTCTCCGAACTCCAGTCCCACTCAAACTAGACAAGCACGGCATTATCAGAATCGAATCCCCCAATAAGAGCAGCAGCTCCTGGAATAGGGTTTAGAGGTTGCAGGCTTAGGGTTTAGGGTTTAGGGCTTAGGGGTTGATGGTTTAGGGTTTAGGGTTTCGTACGATAGTGGTCGCAACAATTTCCAAGATTCTTCCTCAGGGTTCCTCATCATATATTCATAGTCCTGTTCACCTCAAAAACCCTCTTCGAATGGTCACGGCCCCTATATCCTGGGCTAGCATATTTGGCATGGTCTGTGGTTTACACTTGCACAAGTTTAGGAAGCCAGCAATATCAGGAGCTGCATGCGGAAGATCACCTTCCTCAAGGACAGAGCACAGAAATGGCTAGACTCGAGAGGGTGTAGGGTATAGGGTGTAGTCTCAATGTCTAGCCCTAAATCCCAAACTAACTTAAGAACGTACGGGGAAAGAACTATCCCGACGAAAGTTCAGGGCCTTTTTTGCGATCGGGCTTTCGGGCCTGTGGCTTGGGGTCTGTTCGTTTGGAACGGCTTCAATCGAAGCCTCAGGGCGTCCAGAAAGCGTGATGCTGAGCCTAAACCCTATCAACAATAAGCTTGAAGGGGTCATACTTGGGGAGGAGATCTCAACTACATTCCGGGCATCATCGTGCATTCAGGGTGCTATGCAAGTGCAGGATTGTGGTTGTGTGGTTGAGGGTTTTCGGAGCTTCAAAGGACATGAACAATGTTAGGCGGTTTGTTATGTGTTTGTTTGTTTGTCAGGGTCTACTATTTGCGGCAAAAGGTACAAGATTTGGATTGCTTGAATGTTTGTGTTTGTTTGTTTACCTTAACCAGGGACCTTAACATGATGCCTACTGTGCTGAAGCCCGCCCTGCCAACCCCCCCCCTCGCCCGGCGTGCTAGTCTGAGAGTAAAGGATCAACTAGGAATGCTTCGGTATTCGGCTGATGCAATTTGGGGCTATACCACCCTAAAACCCTAAACCCAAAAACCTAGACCCTATACTGCCGAGAGCGCCGCTGACCATTTACATGGGCGCTCGAGGCTTCGACTGAGGCCCCCGTTAGAACGGCGAGGGAGGGTAAAGCTTCCCGGTTTACAAAGACTGTGGTGACGCAGCCCCGCCATTGACCTGTCTGCCGTTAGGCAGTAAAGATGGACCCCAAGCTGCCAGGATAGGTGTTTACACTTCGAGCGACCCTTACAAGGTGCGAGGGTCGAGTTGTTTGTTGGAAACCCTTGCTTCTCAGCGGCTGGCAGAGGCCGCGAGGACACACAACCCGACACGAATCCATCTCAGCTGTGGTTTGCTGTGAAATGTGGTTTCGAACTGCGAAGGGAAACACAGAGCAAGAAATCCCCCCTTGAGTTTTTTGGGAGGTGGTGAACACTAAACCCTATTACTATATAGTTAAGAATAGTTTGGGTGGTTGGGGCGGGACTACATGCTGACACAAGCGCGAGATGCGCCCCCATTCCTAAAGAAGCGCACCCAGCGCTCGCATACTGTTACACACCCTAAGCCCTGTGTTATAAACGCTAAACCGTAAACCGTATCAAACTCCAGGAGATCATGCCGAGGAGGGGAAGCATCAGTGCCAAGCAGGAGCAGGCAGAAAATTGCAGAAGCTGTCGAGCTGAAGATTGATCGGGTTTAGGGTTTCAGGGTTTAGGGGAGTTTAGGGGTTCAGGGGTTCAGGGGTTCGGGGGTTTAGGGTTTGAGGGATCGAGTTTAGGGTATAGAGGTTTAGGAGTTTAGGAGTTTAGGGGTCTATAGTTGGTTAGGGGTTTAGGAGTTGAGGGGTGTAGGGGTTAGGGTTTGAGGGATTGGGTGTAGGATTCGCACCCTAAGCTCCCGAAACCGGGACCGACCCGAAGGTATCCGTAGTTTGGCGGCCTCGGAGCTTATGGCAGCAGAAGTACCGTGCGATGGTGTTTTGATCCCAAGATAAGAAGATTTCCCGAAGATGTTGGAACCGTGCACCTCATCGAGGTATCTCCCCTCGAGGAAGAAGTTGATTTGCCACACAGTTTACGTACACGAACTCTGAAGTCTCGATGAGTTCAGCCCGGACTGACCCAGGTCTGTAAAAAGAAATGCTCTAGATTGCCCGAACAGCCAAATTTGATGGTCTTTTGGATTAGTACATCGTGCTGTCAAGCAGTTGCTAACCGGGCTATAACAGGGAATGCTGCCTTAACCCTAAACCTGAATTCCTTGGGCTTAGACTTCCTGATAAGCCGAATAGAGGTCACAAGAGTCTGCAGCGAACCCCTAGAGCCTCTACGCCATAAACCCTGAAGGCTCTGAAAGCTGCAGCCGTGAACCCTACACTTTGAACTGGACACACCTGCACCCTGAGCCCTGAACCCTAAACCCCTAAAGCTTAAAGCCCAGGCCCTCGTGAAAGTTAAACTCTAGGACCACCACCAACGAAGTCGAGCGCCCGTATGGGTTGCCATCAGGAACCCTAAACCCCAAATCCTAAACCCTAAACCCCCAGGCCCTAAACCCGAAAGCTCCAGAGTTGCCATCAGGTGGTCCACAAGATCGCGACGCATGCGATCTCTTTGATGCATGCGGCGGAGGATCGGCAGAGTTTAGGGTTTAGGGTTTAGGGGTTTAGGGTTTAGGGTTTAGGGGTTTAGGGGAGGATCGGCTGAGACTGTCGGACTTAGGATTGAGGGCTTTAAACGTTTAGGGTTTAGGGCTTCGGATCCAGGGGGGGACTTGGGGCCTGATGCAGAACAACGGACCAGGACCCTCCTTGTACCCTCAAATAGGGGTATATGGTCCCAAATAAGGGGCATTTAGGGTCTAATAGAGGGGAGATGGAGGGTCTAGGGAAGCTTTCGGCATCGCAACCACTTCGAGGCAGATGATCGGTCAGGTTTCGGATCTCTCGGTGCCAGATGATGCAGACAAGAAAGCTTAGGCTTGGCAGTCTTTCGCGTGAGAAGCATACTTCTAACTGAGGAGCGTGTGACTTCAGAGTGGATAGGTTAAAACAGCCGACTAGAAACATGAAACGGTTTGAGCGCAGGGGAGTGACAAAAGAAAGATAGACCTGCCCATTGCGAAACAAATCCATTATCGCGAACCGCAGTGAAAACAATTTCCTGCACATCGTGGCGACTGCTCTTTAATGATGCTGATTCGGTGTACGGCCGTGGTGGTCCTTGACGTGACACTCAGGCTGCTGATTATGTTGTAGGGTTGACAGTGCTCACCTTGATGTTGATGGTTTCCAGCGTGATTGTTTTAGACAGAGTCTATGACGCTTCTGAAGCAGGCTGCGCATTTTTGCTGGTAGTGACCATGATAGATGTGATCAAAAAGAGGATGGCGATGATCGTGCCGATCTTGCCGTCGACAGTGAAGATGGTGCTGAGTAATATTGCTGGTCATGGCCCTTTGCCCAATTACTAAAAAGGCACCATACCAAACCCTTACAGCTACCCGTATATGGAACCCTTAATTGCTTACGCTGATGAGGATGTGGGTGAATTACGGCCGGTCGTTTGAGTTAATTGGACCACCGACTAATACTCATAGACCCCCCTGTGTGTAGCGGTTGCAGTAGGGCTACTAGGTATCCTAGGCCCTTGAAGAACTTGTTCTTCAATCAGGGTCCACATTCTATGGTCGCGAATGGAGACAGGACGACCTTATCTTCGCGAATGGCACTGAAGCCGAAATTCTGTTCTGGCCCACACAAGGCAGGTCATTGTTCTTTCGTTTTTGACTATCAGCCATCTTGAAGCTCTGACACCCTAAACCCTAAAGCTTTAAACAAGGCTCAGGGTGTTGTTGTTGTTGTTGCAGGTTTGCGGCTGGGATGTTAGTTTGCAGGCGGGCTCAGAGTTCGAGGTGGTCCTGCATGTGCCGATGGTTTGGGGTTTAGGGTGCCTTCGAGGTTTCAGGCACGGAGTTCTGGCTTAACCCTTGACACTGGGCTTTGGAGAACCCTACTTGAATACTTTCTTGGGACCTGTTCCTTAAAGGGAACCAACTATGAAATTAAGGTCTATACTTTTTTCCTGGTTACTTCAAAGCCCAGAACAGCGCACCCAAATCGCGAAGCCTGAACCTTACCCAGACCAGGCCACAACCAAAATTCAGGGCCGCATCCTCGACGCCCCAATCTTAATGAATCCTTCATTGAAGCGTATTATAGGCTTTATACTAGGGATCCCTTTAAGGGCCAATAGCCCGCGGCCAGGTAGCTTTCGCTACTTACAGACGGAGCAGGTGCTGCAGGTGCAGGCTGGATCATCTTCCCACTCTCTTCTGTCAAAGGGCTCCAAACGTGGGATGAAGGCAGGTGGGATATTCCCAAATAAGGGTCCTTGTATAAAGGGTCCTTCATCCTACCTACCTTCACTCCACCTTTCGAGGCTCCCGATTCTGGCAGTCACCCTTGTCGGAACCCTTCTACTTGCCCTTGTAGTAGCCCTCAAAGGAGCCCTTAAGCTGTAGAGCACATTTCCGGGATCACACGTTTTGGGGGAGTTAGTCTCGGGGTCCCCCCGGGTTGCGGGTTTGGGTTTAGGGTTTGTTGCGCATGGGTTTTGCATGTCTTGAGCCTTCATGGGGCCTTATATTTTTTGGAGCTTTCTTACTCATTAGGGATTATAGATTATAGAGCTCAGGTTTAGGGTTTATAGGATCTGAATACCCTCCAAATATGAGCCCCGAAGCTTACTCAGACACTCCTTTGACGAAATGAAGTAGGGTGAGTACGATCTGGGGGTTACCACAGGTTAAGCTTACACAGAATAGATCTACTGCGTGGAATCTCAAGTCTTACTTTGGGGGTGCAGACCAAAGAGATCGTTCAAAGAAGCTCGAATGACGGTATTTTTCAAAAGTCCAAGGCAGCCCCCTGCCCTATAAGTGCTCATCCACCAAGCCGAACCCGAAACCCTAAACCCAAAATCAACATGAGGAGGGTCAGTGGATCTCCGAGATGTGCCTATGGTGTCAGTGGGCTCATGTCGGCGAGACGCGGCAGACGTTGGTTTAGGATTTGTGTGTAGCCGAAGAAACCTACCTTTCTAGGTCCTTGTTATGGCTTCTACAGGGTTTACGGTTTAGGGTTACTTCTATACATAATTCCTTGCACGGGTAGGCTTTCTGGGCCACGGGAAGGGGTTGGCTTCAGTGGACTGAGATCTGCAAATAGTCCGCTTGGCCGGCTCAGCCTTTGAACCCAAAGGCTCCATGTACCCATATAGTAGGTACTTAGGCCCTAAAGGGGTCCCTATATAGGTACTTTAAGGCCTAAGTATATACTATAACGGTACATGGAGCCTTAGGGGAAGAGAGTTTAAGGTGCAGCGGTCAGGCTCTGCAAGGAGAGCCCTCGTTTTCGGACTCCAAACCCTCACCGTGAGACTAAAGTCGAGAACCTAAGTTTGGAAGAGAGCACATACCAGGACCCTCCTTGTACCCTCAAATAGGGGTATATGGTCCCAAATTAAGGGTATTTAGGGTTTAATAGAGGGTAGATGGAGGGTCTAGGTACTAAAGCCTGTTACACATTAAACCCCAAGCCAAACGATCCCAATTATATCCTGGCCACAAAGGCCAGAATCTGCTGAGGATTCATCCCTATGCCAAAAAGCACCTCGTAGTGTCAAAGTATTAAGGCCAGATGAATTGCCACTATCGTGTTTATGGGCTCTGCATCACAACAAGTATAAAGCTCCGTATAGTTAGGAAAGCATGACCCGCAAGATGATAAATTTATTCAGGCCGCTATTTGCATCAATTTCGCCTGCGTTCAACTATGGGAGTTTCTCAGAAAACCGGAGTATAGTCTTAAGCTCTACCCTCCCAGACCCTGTTTCTAACATTTTCTAATTAGTCTAGTTGACAAGGCCCCTACTGTCGAGCATCGGCGTCATGAGGGCTTCTTCGCCCACTCGGCCTCGGGAAATTATGTAGGCCCATAGTCGCACACACACACACAGGGCAAAGGCGCTTAGAATCTCCGGAACCCCGTATGTTGGTTCTGTACTGATCCGAACATCAGCCCAGGATTTCATCTCCGATGGCTTCACTAAGCTGGTGACTATCCATGCCGACGAGTTCTGCAAGTGTGTAGCCAAGGTCGATTGGACCAAAACTGAGCTCAGGGCAGAGGGTTTAGTTGTTTGTGGGGTAAGGGGTAGAAGAAGTTAGGCTTTAAAGTTTAGGGTTTGGGGTGTTCTGCTATTCTGAGGGGGCCCCCAGAACCTCAGATTTTGCAATCTCAGGCACCTCCGACATGCGAATCTTGCGGCTTCCTATAGACCCTACCAACCCATCAATCCCTGCAGGCAAAATGTTTCAACCCAAATCCCAATCCAAAACCTTGAACCCCGAAGCCCATAAGCCCTAAACTACCTAGACCCTCCATCTACCCTCTATTAACCCCTAAATACCCTTAAAAAAAAGCCCAAATTATAGCGACGTCAGCGACCTCACCAGAGAATTGCGAGGTAACCGTCCCGAAATAAGACACCAAATTGCGAGGTGCCGAGGTCCAACCAGAGGTTCGGTCCCATTTTGCATTAAAGCTACGGTGACCGCACGTTTGTAGGGAAAGCAGCTTGTACACACGCACCCCACACACACACACACTCATCCTGGACGCCTTCAGCGAAGACGACGACAACCTCTTGCAGGACAAGGACTCATGCGGCATTTGCAACGCGAGCAAGATTTAATGAATTTGTGCGGCACAATAAACGCCCCAACTGCCGCAGTTAGGGTTTTAGCTGTTCCCAAGCAGTGATTCAAGATATTGGATGGCTTGATCCTTGTACGGGCAATAACATTTAGCGCAGTGGAAGTGCACGCGTTTCGTTGAATGAAACCCATGGTTTCGAATCCCCCTGGCGCAGTTTCTAGGGCCTGGAAGGCAAGGTAAGGCGGGGCCGGGGCTGGCCGGGCAGGCCTGGACCGCTGCGGCAGTTGGCTGGTTGGGGCGGCTGGGGGCCGGGCTGGGCCTGGAGCCAGGGGGCAGGGGGCAGGGGGCAAGGCGCAGGGCAGGGGGCAGGGGGCCCGCTCCGATTTGCTACTGCCCAACACCACCCAAAAATCGGGCGAAGTTTTGAATAGCCCAAAACAGCCCTAACTGCCGCAGTTAGGTTTTTTTCCTTCCCAATCGGAGGGGCAAATGGAAAGCAGTTTCAGCAATGCCGTCCGCCCGGCCCGCCTAATCCGTGTCAGCCAAATTTGCGGCAGATTCACTGCAGATTCTTTTCTCTCCCTCAGGGGCCGGGGGGGGCGGCTACGCAGGCCGAGGCAGTTGGAGAGCGTGGCCTAATGGTCGATGCGTCACCTTGTGCTCTCCTAGTCATGAGCTCAATTCCAAACTTGATCGAAATTAGAAGGCGAGGTTGTAACTACGAGGTAGACGAGGGGCGTGAAATAANTCCAAACTTGATCGAAATTAGAAGGCGAGGTTGTAACTACGAGGTAGACGAGGGGCGTGAAATAACAGGGCACGGTGAAATAGGAAATTCGAGGTACGACATAAGAATTATTATAATTTCGCCAGTATTTAGGGTACTATATTAGGGTCCCCTATTTTCGGAAACTCCCAAAAGCCCAAACCCAGCAAATCAAGTTTGCTCGCGGTGCTTTGGCTTGGAAACGTTCAACTGTCGCTTTGACTCGACTCTGATTTACGATGGTAGACTTCAATAGCTCCTTGAAAGAGCCTTCGTACCCAGCCCTTAGTTAAGCAATATGCCTTGACTTATAGCCGGCTCTCAAATACGAGTCAAGACTGTTTTGAGGGACTTGGGGAAGATCTGGGTTTTCATCTTATTGGCTGTAGACTCAACTTTTCAACTTTTGGGGTTCTTATAAGGTAGTCGATTCTGAAAGTTTCAACTTTTATTTCCCTTCGGTTTTGGGCCGTGAGTCATTATGCTCGAAACCTGAACATACTTGGGAGGATCGTGGGACTTAGTTACGAGGGTGATTATTCGAGTAATTACACACCCCTCTAGACCCTTAACCCTCTAAACCATAAACCCACTACATACAATTACATGTAATCCCAATTGAGGTACTTAATATAACCTTACTTACTCCGTCCCATGATCTGATCTTCCACGTAGTATAGGGGCCGATATAATTGCCTTGTTACAGGTATAGTATATTATACCCCCCCCAACCCTATTCTTAATATTGAGGCCCCTATAGTACACCACCAAATAGATCCCTTTAAAGGAACCCTTATATATGGATCCCTTTAAAGGAACCCCATAAGCCCCGCTCAGACTTAGGATGGTGAGCTACTTGGAGTCCTCTCGCGTGGAGTTTTTGCTTCAGCGTTTAGAAGAAATTCAACGCAGGAGCAGGGAGCGAGTTAGAGGGTTTAGGGTTTAGGGGTCTGTAGCCTGTATAGGGATTTTATAGCATCGTATGTGGCGTTATGCTGATTTCTGTGCGCTGTGAGTTTTTGTCGGGTTTGGTGGGGGATATATAGTTTTTTTTGTGGGGTGTTGCTTCAACACGGCTCCAGGGGCGTGTTCAGAGTTTGTGGTGTGTTTTTGACAGCGTGTAAGGTTTGGATTTGAGGGTTAGGGTTTAGGGACTACAGCTTGCGGTACTACAACGGCCGGAATACTTACCAATAGTATTACCTTAGGGTTCCTGAATATAAATGCAATATAACGTATTTTTAATCCCTATTCTATGTCTCGAGGCCCCCATACCGTTGATGATATAACAAGGACCAAAAACTATGGGAATTATGGCATATATTCCTCATTATGGGTAATGCAGGGTTCATATCATTAACCGTATGATACGGCTTGGAGCAGGAGCCAGGAAATCGAGAGGGAAGCATCTCACTGGATGACCAGAGCAGTACCTGGCATAGAACTTTGAGGATCAGATGAGCCAAAAAACAATTGAAGCTGATCATATGGGGCTTATACCACAATCAGAATAGAGGCCCATACTTGTTTGGTGTCTTTCGGTTCTTGAGGAAAAGGGCTTGGTGGCATGCAGGACTGGCGTACGTTTTGCTTCTTAAAGGCTGAGGGGAAGAGGGCATCAAGTTGTTCTTAAGCGAGTGTTGCGGTTCATCTGAAATACACATCTACGGGCACTCTGGAAGAGTACGACTGACACCGTATCAGATGGCTCTTCGGCAGTGGCGGGAGGTCGCTGGTGTATCGGGCTCACGCCGGGTGATGTGTGGTGCAGACGATGTCACCACAGGTCTCATGCAAAGGGCATCGGGCAGATGGACAGAACTGCTCCATATCGTGGCGGCTTACACGGGATCTGCCTGGAAACGTTAATTGCAGCTGATGAATGGAATCTGAGCTTCCATAGAAATAAGAGCGTGCAGCATTCGGCATGTAACGAATATCATGGGTGGTTTCAGACATTTGGAAGGCGGGTGGTGGAAACTTGAGCGATGGTTCAGTGGAGTTATGGCTTCTGTGCTTCTCTGCGTTGTTTCGGACATAACAATACGAATGACTAGAAGAGCTGTAAGCAGGGTATGCCCAAAGCCCAGTAGGACAACAGAGCTGTTCCTTTTCAGCGGTACATGTATAATAGGAGCCCTTAAACCCTAAACCCCTAAACCCTGCGGAAAAAGGCGTTCAAAAAAAAAAAAACTAAACCCTAAACCCTGAACCCTTAAGAGGAGTTCTTAAAGGGGAACCTCGGAGGACGACACGCAAGCTTCTGGCAACGGAGGGTCTCCTTGGTCTGGTTTAGGGTTTAGGGTTTCGGATTTGAGGGATCAAGGTTTGGGGCTTTCCCCAACCCGGAATAACCTACCTTTTTAAGGACTTATATAAGGAAATCATAGGAAGGAGCCCTAAAAAGGTTGGTTATTCAGGGTTAAGGTTAGGTTTAGGTTCTAGGCATGAGAGTTTAAGGGTTTTGCAGTCCATGTGTTTATTGCGCTCTCATTTTGGATGCCCTTCATCCCTAAACCCCAAGTTCTAAACCGTTCACGCCGTTCAAGAAAAGTTACATGTGACACTTCTTGAACGCATTGCAACTTTACCTGGGATGTGGATCCGACGGGAACTTGAAACTGGAATAGAACTACAATTAGAGTGTTGTGGTGAGTGAACCCTCGCCGTCCCTGGTCCTACTGAAGTAGCAGATGCAATAGCAGGGGCTTTCGTGCTGTATGAAAGACCGCCCTTACTAGACACCATGATGATAATATCCTACAGAATCTCACCAGAGCAGCATAGTAGTACGCAAGGTCTAACTTCAACATGAAAGAAGAGCATCATGTGGCTCTTGTCACAGCTGAACAATGCACAAAGGGTACGGAGTATGGGAGCGAAAGAGCCCCTACAGAGTCGCTTCTATATAGTACTGTAGGGGCCTTAATTTTCAGAATAGGATTTTGGGGCCAGCTTTCTGCAGACATAGTCGTGACATGAGCAAAGGTCTTGATCACAAGGATGATATGGGGTCTGCTAATCTTGGTTTCATAACCTCACCGAAAGAAGGCACATAGTCTCGGAGCATTCGTTGCATTTCTGCCAGGCCTCCCAGACATACTGCATAGAGGCAGTCCTGCCCGTAATCCTTGGCCATGGATGCACAGGCACTGCGATGTTCGTTGCAGGATTTGCCATTCTGCGTCAAGGAGAGAGAGCTGCTTCTCAGGATACAGCTGTGTGAGGAAATCGAGCTTCAGAAGCAGGAGCTTATTGCAAAAACAAAGCGCCCTGAAGCGGTCTTCACGTTGTTGATAGGTTCCGTCCTCGTCGAAGCCACAGCCTTGGACACAGTTTCGACGGTCATCGAGCAGCTCGCCGGCAGGATTGGAGCCAATTCGGCATCAGTCAGCATCACCCGGGACGGCCAAGACCTGCCGAAGGAGGCGACTCTCTCAGCACTCGGGATTTCCGCAACTTCCACGCTCGATTGCAGACTGCAAGGTTACCAAGTGTATGTAAAGATGCTGACAGGCAAGGCTCTGACCTTGAATGTGGAAGGAAGCGACACCATCGGCAACTGTAAAGAGCCTGGGCTTTGGAGTACCATACTTTAATTAGGCTCTTTTTGAGACCTGGTACTTAAAGTGAGCCATTACGAAATAAAAGTCTGTACTTCTTTCTCTCTGGTTGCTTCAACGCCCAGGGGCTGCTCTGGCGCCGCGAAGGCTTCCCTCCCGAGCAGCAGCGCTTGATTTTCGCCGGGACGCAGCTGGACGACGCACGGACGTTGGCGGATTACGGCGTCGAAGCGGAGTCATCGCTACATTTGGTCTTGCATTTGGGTGGGGGAAGCTGCGATGAGATCTCCGGACGGCAGGGCTTCGAAGTGCTTTCTGACAAGATCGTCTTCGAGGACGGAAGTTCGTGGAAGTTCGACAGTGGTTGGGAGAAGCCACCAGCCAATAGCGATGATGAGCAAACGCGAAAGATGTTGTCGTTCTCGTCCAAAGAAGAGATGCTTTGTGCCACTTTGGAGTCGTTTTATCTTCTGTACACTCGAAGATCTAGACTTCCCGCTGAGCATCAATAGAGCAACTCCGCAGATGGTGATGTAGCCTTAAACATCCCATGTCAGAACTAAAGCCCTAAACCCTAAAGCCTTAAATCCTAAACTCTAAAAGAACCCTAAAGCCCTAAACTACCTAATGTGGGAACCTGATTAAGAAACCTTGGGCCTTTATTAGGGTTCCTTATATGAATCCTACTATTTTGGGGTTATAGCCCCAGGGTTTCTTAATCAGGTTCCGACATTAGCTCGGAGCTCAGACTAAGGATGGTGAGCTTCCTGGAGTCGTCTCGCGTCGAGTTTTTGCTTCAGCGCCTGGAGCAGGTCCAGAGAAAGACTCGGGTGGATCCAAAGGTGGGATGAAGTTGGGGTAGTATGGAGGCCTCAATAACTACCTATACTCCTTTGGGCTCCTTATTGTAGTTAATTGATACTATACAGGAGCCCAAAACCCTATTCTAATCATTAAGGCCCCATTATTCGGATTATGGATCCACTATATACGGAGACTCTTGTGGGGGTACCCCCACTACTTGCATCCCACCTTCGGAGCCGTTTGAAGCAATCGCGAAGCCAGCAACGAAGCGGAGCTCTGAAATACCAGGGTCGGGTTTTTGAAGGGCTCCTTTCAGGGATTATGTAATGGTTCTATCATGGATAGAGCGGTCCGAGTAATGTGTAAGAATATCTCTTTTTAGCCTGGAATGTAATTTGATTACACCGAAATAAGCCATAGTTCACCACAAAGCCCCTATTCCAATTAGGCAAGGGTTGAGGGTCTGGGATTTGCTGTGTCGGGTTGAGGGCTTAAGGTTCTGTAGTGCCCAAACTATGCGCTACGTTTTTTGGATCTTATCAATTTAGTGATTCTTATGTATATGTTAAATGTGTATGAACTCATCAGTGCTTATGTATAACTAGGAGCATTAGGGCTCAATCGGGATCCGAGCTCACTTCGCGTGTCCTGGTGTTTGCTGTTCAGACGAGGCACCAAGGGCGGATTGCAATTTCTCTCTCGCATCGGGCGGCAGGGAGATGCGCGCGACTGCTGTCGCAAGAAAGTGCTATACTTCAGAGGTCTTGGTTCTTAGTCAAGCTACCCCCCTTCAGAGTCCTCCCATGGATATGCTACCGCAAACCCTACTCTAAATTGGTCAAGACCCCCATGTGATGCCGGGGTAAACGCCTACAGTAGAAGCCAGGAAGTTGGAACATCATTATCCTCATGCCCTTAAGGTAAAGTATAAGGGATCCTAGCACCAATCCTCCTAAAGCCATGTTCCAACTTTCTGGGGTTCACTATATAAGCAATTAGTCTTGGAGTTCGCCTCCCTGGTTCTCAGTAGTACCCTTTTGCCCTTTTTCTTTTCGGGTTCCGTTATTGAAACCAAAAAGTAGAAAACAGCCCACCCTCGGTTCTTAGGGGTCTACTCGGGAACCTAGCTAAGCTCTCACTGAAATATGCGGGTTCTATACGGTCTTTGGTTCGTTCCGCAACACCTGAACTTCGGTCTCTTGTCGGCTCCGATTATGGCTTGGCAGGATTCTTGAAGCTTGGACTTGTGCTTGTCTTGGGTTTAGGGTTTAGGGATTCTACTGGGTATCATGGGATTCTGCTGGGTCTGGAGCTGGGATGAGCTACAGTCAGTACTCGTGCTAAGGTGTGCTAGGGTGGTTTCCGGAAAAACGGGACCCTAATGTAGTACCCTAAATAGTAGGATCCTTATTACAAGGACCCCAAAATAAGGTACCCCTAATTTTCGCAAACTCCCATAAGGGTTGGGCCCACGAAGTGTTAACCCCAGGGGTCCGAGTGGGAGGGAGGATTCCCCTGGGCTCAAAGAGTATAACCTCTTCTTTGGGGTACTTACCCTGCGACTTTTTTTGAAGAGAAACCTGGGGTCCAAAGAACTCAACAATCAGGTATTTAGGGGTACTTCTAGATAGTTTCTTAATTTTTGGTTCCCTTTATCCCTTAGAAACAGCTAAAATTACAGTTTTTGCTAGGGGTCTAAGTTCACTATAGTCTTAGGGTTTAGGGTTTAGGGCGGGATTACATTATGCCTCTGGCTTAGTTTATTGTGTATTCGATATACGATTCAGATTCAGTTTCTTGCTTACTCGAGTGAATGTATTTTAAGCAATGGCAAGCAACCGTCTTTAGTTTAAGGAATCTTGCTTAATGTGGGGCCCTTTTAATCTAATGGGACTAAATAACGCGTTCCTTATTATTCGAGCTGGTGCCAAAAAAAAGCGGATGCGTTTTTTTTGGCTGGGTGGATTTTTTTTTTTTTTTTTTTTTTTTTNTTTTTTTTTTTTTTGGGGGGGGGGGGGGTTGCCCCTGTCTGCTGATGGTCAATCTTAAGGCACCCACGACCTAAACCCCCGCCCGAACCCTAAAACCCTGGCCCTGAAGCCCGAAACTCTCCCTAAACTCGAAACCCGCTTAAACCTAAACCCTAAACCCTCACCATACATACTGTACTATTACCGTACTACTACGGTACTACTATTGTACTACTGTACTACTACTGTACTACTACTGTACTACTACTGTACTACTACTGTACTACTGTACTACTACTGAGTTACTACTGTACTACTACTGTACTACTACCTACTGTATTACTGTTGTACTACTACTGTACTACTACCGTACTTTTACGGTACTACTGTACTATCATGAGCCAGCCCCCAAACCCCGGGACCCCCCAATTCCCTTCTAATTTAGTCAAAGCCACTCAGACCCTGAGCCAGCCCCCAAACTACCAAGCTCCTGAACCCTGCGCCCACAATCTCAACACCCCTGGCAATCCCACATTACTCTGCAGTTTGCTGTGCTTCCGATGAAGACTTACCAGGGCATGTTCGGGGTTTTGTTGGGTGTGGCAAGCCGATGCAACCAGACCCGCAAGTCGATCAAGTACTGCAAGCACCATTGTGATCAATACTGCTGATGGACAAAATCCTGCATTACCCATTATAAGGAATATGCCATAATTCCTATAGCTTAGGGTCCTTAAGGTAATGCAGGATTTTGTCCATCAACCGTACTAAGCCAAGACGGAGTCGGGTGCTGTGCAGGAAGTGCTCCCTGCTGACATGAGCAAGGATCTTGATCACAAGGCCGGGGCAGGGAACTATTCTCACAAAACCAATAACCCCCATGCTCAACCCCATCAATACGCATGACAACTCTTCTACAAGCCAACAAACCATAAATCCTGAGCCACGAACCTTAAGCCCTTCTACAACCCAACAAGCCATAACCATGAATCCTGAGCCCTGACCTTTAAACCCGAAGCCGAAAACTCTTGCACCACTCTGCCCTCAACTCTTTTAAGGTCCGTGTAAACCCCAATCCCGGAAGCCCTGGGGTAAGATCTTCAGAGTTTGGAGGCGTAGAAACCTTGGGCCTGCATTAGGGTGCCTTATTATATGAATCCTAACATATTGGGTGTTATAGTCCCAGGGTTTCTTAATCAGGTTCCTACATTAGGATTTCGGGTGAGGGGTTCAGGGTTTAGAGTCTGGCATAGAAGCCTGGGCAATTATGCGCATTATTCTCTCGAATTCCGCACTCTAGACTCTAAACCCAAATGACCCCAAACCGAAAACCCTAAACTCACATTATTCGCGTGCGTTCCTTATCTTATTTATACTCTAATACACCCCAAGATCCACCTCGACTCATTCATCGTATTCCCTAGAGTTCTTTATTGTTTTTGCGTTTTTGGTAGAATCAGTAGGTTTGCTGTGACAAGTTATCGTAGCCTTGCAGTTACCCTGAGGAACCCTCAACGGAACCCTACTCTAACCATTAAGGCCCCTTATGTTCAGCCCTTATGGTAAGCAACTGGGTTCCTGAGTAGTACCCGTTTGCCCTTTTTTATCATATGGTTCCTTGTCATGACAGGAAAAGGGTATGCTTATCATTTCGGGGTCACTCAGGAAGCTAAACTCTTATAGACAGTTTATAGTTTCCTTGTAAAGGAACCCTTCAACGGGCCCTACTCCAACTGTTAGCAACCCTTCTACATAGGCACCATTCAAAAGGCGCCTCCTGACTCTGGGAAGGCTGTCGACTTCCTGAACGAGAGGCTGCCGGAGATCGCAACAGGGCTTTTGAACATGATCGAAGGCGTGGCAGCAACAAAGAGATATCTCTGTATTACGATCTATTTAGCTAATTTCCTCTATATCTACCTATCTACCTGTCTGTCTATCTTTCTTTCTTCCTATGTGTGTTTGTATTTTTGTTGTGTGCATGTATGTATATATATATATATATAAAGAGAGAGAGAGAGAGAGAGAGCTAGCTGCGCAGGGGACGGGGGACCTGCACCCCTAGCCCCATACGCCCGGCAAGCCAGCAAGCAAGAGAGAGAGCGAGGGAGAGAGAGCGAGGGACGGAGGGAGGGAGTGAGGGAGAGGGAGTGAGGGAGAGAGAGGGAGGGAGAGAGAGAGAACGAGAGAGTGTGTGGGGGTGTGTGCGTTTACGTCAGACTTGTATGTGTAGAATTAGGGTTTCAGTGAGCCTTGATGGAGGTTACGGACAAGGGTGAACGCAACAAGAAGGCATTATGCATTAGATTACGCACTACTTGATCCTACTTCAGCGCCGAAAGAACCCTTAAAGGACCCCTGAAAAGAACCCTTTAAGGAACCCTGAAGGCAGCTCAAGGAGCCCTGACCCTAAACCCTAACACCTCTACTACCCTTATACTTACCGTTTTACTTGGCGTTATTCTGGTTGGCTCTTCGGACTTTAACTTTTTGGGGTTTCTATATGAACTCTAATAAGGAGGCTAAGAGTTTAACTGTTAGGAGGGGTTCAGAAGCCAGCGACTTTAGTTGGTAAAAGATCCCTTAAAGGACCCCTCGAAGGAACCCTGAACGGAAACTCCAGGCATCCTTCCAGGATCCCCCAACGTAGCCCTTGCAAGAAGCCCTGCTATAGGGGCCTTACTAGAATAGGATTTTGGGGCCCCATTAAAAAAATATAATCATAATAAGGATCTCTGTGAAATGAATCATGCTGTCTGGGATGTGTACAGGAAAGCTACATGCATAGAAGCGACATGTCTGTATGCTTCTGACTTTTCCTTCAAGGTCCCCCTTTAGGAGCGGAGAGCTCGAGGNGACATGTCTGTATGCTTCTGACTTTTCCTTCAAGGTCCCCCTTTAGGAGCGGAGAGCTCGAGGTAGAAAGCGGAAAAAGATGGAAGCTGCTGCAGCCGCCTGAGGGACTTTGTTTCTCAGGTGGTAGCGGAGCACTTGGTGGGTTGCTTGTACAGCAGGCGACTCGAAGGTGCGCGGCCTTCGCTTTTGAGCTGGCGTATCATGAGTGGTTCCGAGGATAGGGATGACAAGCCCCGTCTTGAGAAGTTTGACGGGTCGATGCCGTCGCAGTACAGGAAGTGGCGCCGCAAGGCGCAGCTCATGCTTCTTGCGCTACCCACCACGTTCAGCAAAGACAGGTGGGGAGCTAAACTCCTCGAACACCTCTCAGGCGAGGCTGAGGAGGTGTGCGAAGGGCTGTCTCTGGACAAACTGACGAAAGATGACGGGCATGAGCTTGTGTTTCAGACGCTTGATGCCAAGTACAAGGAGCTTCAGAAGGACGCCTTGCACAAGCATCTGTCGGAGTACTTCTTTGGGACTAGTATCCGAGCCAACGAGACGTACCGGAACTTGGTCGTGCGGTTGGATACTGCATACCGACATTTGCAAGAGCATTCAGTGGAGCTGCCAGAGGAGGTTCGAGGTTGGTTTCTTCAGCTAGATGCTGGTGCCGAGGCGATGGTTCTGACGCACACGCGCGGTTCCTTGAAGTACACTGATGTCACTGCAGCGGTGACAGCCATCTTTCCACATGGAGTTTCGAAGACGGGTGGTGCCAAGAGCAAAGAGGTCTTTGAAGCAGTGACAGAAGATGGTGCTGAGGCCGAGGAGCACGACGATGGCAGTGAAGATGTGTTTCAAGCAGTTGCTGACCAGATTCAGCAGCAGGAGGACTACGACGAAGAGGACGCCATCGAAGTGTTCGAGACCTACCAGGACATCAGGAAGAAGATGCAGCAGAAGAAAATGAACCGAGGATATCGTCAGTCCTCTACTCCTTCAAAGTGGACCCTTACTGGGACGGTGCGTGGCAAAATCGAGCAACTGAAGAGTCGCACGAAATGCCACAACTGTCATGAAGTGGGCCACTGGAAGAGAGAGTGTCCTAAGAAGAAGACAGGAAGCACGGCGGCGAGTTCTAGGTCGAACCACACCAGTGATGCCATGATGACCGATCACGCGGTGAGCAGCAATCTGGAAAGAGTTGGGCCAGGAGCTCTTCATCCAGGAAGAGGACATCGACCGGCTGGAAATCTTCTTGGCCGAGCAAGATGGCAAGGTCGATGTAGTTTTGGCCGATCCTCGTGAGCATGGTGCCGGAGGAGATGGAGTGAAGGGGGATCTTGAAAGCAGGATCTTTGAGTTTTTCAAGAAGGATGGAGACCTTGCATCGTCCAGCGAGGCATATATGGCTGATCTTGCGACACATGGGGTTCCAGACACAGCGTGTAGGAGGACTCTTATTGGTGAGAGTGTGTTACAACGGATGCCTGAAGTGCTGGGTAGAGCTGGCTTGCAGAAGCGTTACATTGATGAAGGTCATGAGTTTAAGTTTGGGAATGCGGGCGTTATTCGTACCGAGAAGTCAGTTGTGATCCCAGTGAAGTTGGGGAACAAGCAGCTTGCTATAAAGGCGGCTGTGTTGCCAGGTAGTGGTGCTGGAACTCCACTGCTTATGTCCAAGGAGTTGCTTAGGGGTTTGAAGGCGAACTTGGATATGGAGAATGATGTTTTGGTTGTCAGAAGATGCGGGGTCGAGCTTAAGCTTAAGGAAACGGAACGAGGGCATTATGCAGTACCTCTCTTCGAGGGAATGGGAGTCATGGAATCGTCAACAGCGACTGAGTTGAAGCGTGAGAAGACGCAGGAGGTGAATGCTGCAGAGACTTTCGGTTCTCAGAGGCCCAAGATAGAGACTCCTGCCTTGCCAGTGGAGGATCATGAGCTACACGGTGAACGACATCGACATGAGCCAGAATGCTCTGGGCTATGTGGTGACACCTTTGATCGAAGGGTTGCTGCAGGATGTCCGGCCACAGCTGGAGACGGCGGAGCCACAGGTGTTGTCTCCTCAGATTCTGGATCAGATGTCAGATCACGAAAGCGACGCGCCCGAAGGGCTCGTGCCAAACTTAAGCGGAAGGACGATCTTCAACGTGGGCAAGTACCAGAAGGCGGGCAGAGCGGTGAACTTCGCAACAGCTTACCTACAGGACAAGCCATATGTGGCATGGGTTCGGAAGTTCATCAAAGCGGGGTCTGCAGAAGCCGGAAAGACAAATCACCCAACCATGTCGCAGTTCCGGTTGTATGTGGCGCTGAGAGACCAGCGCAAGTCGCAGCGAGTGGCCAGCGACACAGGTCCAATAGTGACAACGATGCCGGCGAGCTCGCGGCCCAAGGCAAAGGCCAAGGCGAAGGCGTCGATCACGATGCTGCAGGCTACATCAAAGGCAAGGCCCATGGTGCCGAATGTGGAGGAAGCCAACGAGTGGATCTTGACGGCAGAGAGTGCGGATCCTCCACAGTTGACGACGGTGGAACGTCGCCGTCTACGCTTGCAGCAGCAGATCGAGAGCCTGAGTCACGAGCTGGAGCGCTTGAACGAGGAGGAAGAGCAAGAGTAGAAGATGATGAAGAATGCGAGCTACGTCGTATGAGCAGTGGAGAGAAGAAGCTGTGCAGGCGTGGCGTGGAGAGTTGTAAAGTTCCGGCAAAAAGGGTGCCTGA
Organism: Symbiodinium sp. clade A Y106; assembly: GCA_003297005.1. NCBI lineage: Eukaryota > Dinophyceae > Suessiales > Symbiodiniaceae > Symbiodinium > Symbiodinium sp. clade A. The sequence continues at coordinate 144,168 of BGNK01001070.1, read as the reverse complement.
GGTGCCAGCCGGCACCGATGTGTTGTTCCTGGAAGCTGGAGCGGAGTTGTCAATTGCCACGGCAGCGGGGCTCACCACTGACGTGATTTTCCCAGAGGGCTGTCTGACTGCCAAGTCGATGAGCTCAGCGGAGACTGTGTCCGTCGCCATCCAAAAAGTGCGCCAGTGTCAGCCAATGCTTTTGGTGATTAGGACACCCAATCACATGACCAGGACGAGAGGTGACCGAGGTATGTGTAGAACTTTTACCACGCGTCAGAGATGTGCTTTTACACGCTTGGTTGCTGTGTTGTGTGGTGAACAGTCATGTGAAGGTCGGCAGTTCTGTGTCCGTGGGGAGAATGAGAGTTTGAAGAGTGGAGTGAGAGTTTGGTCAAAAGTGTTGAGTGATCATGGATGCATGCAGATGAAGATTGGTGATGAAGAAACAGGCGCCAGGATTGTGACGAACAGCAAGGAGGTGATGGACAGGAGTGGAAAAGGATGGCCGCATGTGCACAGAAGAGATGATGAGCGATGGTTTGGCAGGGACATTGCTGTTGCTGTCATTGAGAGGAAAAGGGCCAGATGCGAGGTGATGGTGGCGCACTGTGTGTATACCATTGATGACTTGAGAGTTAATGGTGATGAGAGTGAGCGCAAGATCATGAATGTGTTGAGAAAATGTCATGAGAATCTTGGGCATCCCTCACCAGCCAGGCTTGTCATGCTTCTGAAGAGTGCGCATGCGAGTGACAGAGTTATCAAGCTTGCGCGTGGGTTGGAGTGTGAGACATGCAGTGCTGTCAGCAAACCCAAGTCACACAATGTTGCGAAGTTGCGTAAGGCTACGGAGTTTAATCAACAAGTGGGAGTTGACACCTTCGAACTTGAAGTGAGAAACCTGAAGATGCACTTTCTCAACATAGTGGATGAGGCTACCGGGTTTCAGCTCTGTACCCCCCTCTGGAAGGGCATGCAAGCGAAACACGTGAGGAACGCTTATCGCAAAACGTGGAAACGATGGGCAGGCTCACCGGTGAGGCTCTTTAGCGATGGCGGCAAGCAGTTTGAGGGCGAGTTTGAGCATGGTTTGTCGCTGGATGGGACTTTTGGTGATGTTTCAGCAGCTTACTCCCCATGGCAGAATGGGATGGTTGAAAGGAAGGGTGATGTGTGGAAAACTGCGTTCACCAAGGCTCACCTGGAGGTCCAACCACGAACCAAACAAGAAGTTCAGGAGCTGGTGGATCAGATCAACAATGCTGTGAACAGCATGTCAAGAGTTGAGGGCTTTTCTCCTTTTCAACATGTCTTTGGAAGAGATATCAGAGTGCCAGGCATGATCAGTTCCGATTACGATCCTGTGATAAATTCTTCTCTTGTGCAGGGAGAGAGCGTCTTTGAGAGGCGGATGGAGTTGCGCAAGTCGGCTCGTCGTGCCTTCTGTGACGCTGACTCTGAAATGAAGATCAGGAAAGCGCTGGAGCACAGGAGTCGGCCGGAGAGAGGGCCGTTTGAGCTGGGTCAGCTTGTGTTCTTCTGGAGAAAGAGCAGGTTTGAAGCTAAGGCTCACTGGCATGGACCGGCAGTCGTGATTGGGAAGTCTGGGCAGTCCAAGTTGTGGATTGCAAAAGGGACAAAAGTGTATCGGTGCAGTCCGGTTCAAGTGAGAAGCTTGTCGCCCGAGCAAGAGGCCACAGTGAGGTTACTCCCTGCTGACATGGTTTATGTCAGAGACTCAGTGAGCGCAAGAGGCGCTGGCAACTACTATGATCTGAGCATGTTGGACGGTCCGCCAGACGATCAGGCCGAAGGTGATCGCATGCAAGAGATCGTTCAGGAAAGTCAGCGAGCCGAACAGGCTGCTCATGGGTTGCTGGAAGAGGCCGAGTCTGTTGCTGACGTTGCGCCCAGTGATAGTGTGCCAATGTCAGTAGAGCCACCACAGGTAAGCGGAAGCTCAGCTGAGAGAGTGGCTCGCCAAGAGGATCCTCGGATGCCTGAGGCTGGTGATGAGTCACCGTCCAAGAGGCAAAGGACGAGCAATATGGCTGTGTCACAGCTGGGACAGGCTATGAGGGCCAATCTTGAGATGTTGGATCATGGGCGTGCCTCGTCATCGTCAGCGTCACCACTGCCTGTTGCTGAGAACATTCCAGTTCCTGATGATCAGGATGAGGAATTGGAAGTGACCATGGCCAGCGGTAACGACCACTGGGTTCTTGATCACCAGAGGTCACGGTTGGTGCGAATGAATGTGGATGAGCGCTGCAATGCTTGGTTGCCTTTGAGCGTTGATATGCCGGTGAATCCTGAGGATGTTGAATCGGTGTGTCAGTCAATCCGTTACGGTCGCCGTGGCCATAAGAGCGTTGTTGAGCATGAGTGGAAGGATCAGGCAGGATTGGATGTTCAGAGGGGCGGAAGATGGACAGGAAGGACCGTCTTCCAGTTGAAGCATGGTTGGCGTTGGAAGCGTGACGTTGATTCAGATTGTCTTGAAGTTGCGTGTGCAAAGCGTGGTCGCAAGGAATTGATTGAGCGTGAGATTGGAGCGGAACGTCGTGTGGGTCTAGAAAGCGCCAAAGTCAAAGAGTGGAACAAGCTTCTTCAGAGTGGTGCTATCATAGTGCACAAAGGGAAGGAGGCTGAGCGCTTGAGGAGAAGTGTGCCCAGAAAACGAATCTTGAAGTCGAGGTTTGTGTTGACTGAAGAGGATGCCGGAGCCAGTCCGTTGACCAGTGACATCAAGGCTCGTTGGTGCATACGAGGATACTTAGATCCAGATCTGCTTGAGCTTGACACAAGTGCTCCAACTTTGTCTGCTGAAGGGTTTTCGATTGCCATGCAGCTCATGGCCACACATGGTTGGCTGTTGACTATAGCTGACGTTGAGGGTGCATTCTTGCGTGGAGATGATTTGAGTCCGAGTCGAGGCCGTCTTTTCGTTGATCCGCCTCCAGGCGGATTGGAAGGGTGCGATGAGTCGTGCCTGGTGGAGGCTGTGAAGACGGTGTATGGCTTGGCTGATGCGCCTAAGGCTTGGTGGTTATGCTTGGACAGTAAACTGAGGGGGCTAGGTTTGAGGCCGTCAGCTTTTGATCCATGTATTTACTACTACTATCACAACCGTCAGATTGCTGGGGTGATAGCTTTGCATGTTGATGACCTTTGCATGGGTGGCAACAAACAGTTCCAACAGCAGGTGCAGGACAAGCTTCGTGACATGTTTCCTTTTAAGCACTGGAAAACCAAGAAGGGCGAGTTTCTAGGTAAGTGGCTTGAACAACAAGAGGATGGCAGCATCAAAATTTCACAGGAGCACTATGCCAGAGACTTGAAGTCCATTCATGTCAATCAAGAACGTAGAAGACAGAAGGGTGAGAGCATTACGGAGAGTGAGAGGCAGGACATGCGTGCAGCTCTTGGTGGAGTTAACTGGTTGGTTTCAAGTAGCAGACCTGATCTTGCTGCTTGGTGCAGTCTGTTGCAGCAGAAAGTCACGTCAGCATGCGTGTCTGATTTGATAGATGTGAACAAACTGCTTAGCCTTGCTCGAGATTATAGCAGGTCCTACATATGGGTGAAACCCATTCCGATAGCGGATATGCAGTTCTGTGTTCTTACGGATGCAGCATGGGCAAACGCAGCTGGCTATTGCAGCCAGGCTGGCTACATGATAGCTGGATGCGACAGCAGATTGCCTGATGGCAAATGGGGAACCTTCTCCATCTTGCGGTGGAAGAGTTTCAAGCAAGACCGTCAGACGCACAGCACGCTTGGAGCAGAGCTTTTGGCTCTGAGTCGAGGGCTGGCAGAAGCAAGATGGGTCCGTTCCATGTGGTGTGAGGCAGTGAACTTTGACTACAGTCTTAAGGAAGACAATGCGTGGAGCAACCAGCTGCCCATCACTGCTGCCATCGACTGCAAACCAGTGTATGATCATGCACACAGCTCAACAGTGTCGCTGAAGGACAAGAGAATGGCCATCGAGATGCTTTTGCTCAAGCAGGACATCAGGAAGTACAGCATCAGCTTATGCTGGATGGCCACCAGTCAGATGATTGTTGACGTCCTTACGAAGAGGGGTGCGCCGATGAACTTGTTCCGAAGGGTCTTAAGGGAAGGGTCTTTCATATTGGTTGAGGACGAAGCAGTGAAGTTGATGACTTCTAAGAAGTCATAGTCGTTCTATGCATGTCACTCCCCGGATGTGTGAAATGAATCATGCTGTCTGGGATGTGTACAGGAAAGCTACATGCATAGAAGCGACATGTCTGTATGCTTCTGACTTTTCCTTCAAGGTCCCCCTTTAGGAGCGGAGAGCTCGAGGNGACATGTCTGTATGCTTCTGACTTTTCCTTCAAGGTCCCCCTTTAGGAGCGGAGAGCTCGAGGTAGAAAGCGGAAAAAGATGGAAGCTGCTGCAGCCGCCTGAGGGACTTTGTTTCTCAATCTCCCAAAATAGTATGGGTAATTATTAAGGCCCTTAAACTAAACCCCCATAATACCCCTTCTATTTATAGTGAACCCCAGAAAGTTGGAACATCGATTTAGGATGGTTCATGCTGGGATTGCCTATACTTTACTTTAAGGGCATGAGGCTAATGATGTTCCAACTTTCTGGCTTCTACTGTAAGCCCCTACGGCGGGGGAGGTCTTGGGTTCGAAATTATAATCATAATAAGGAACCCCCCAAAATAGTATTGGTAACTATTACGGCCCTTAAACTAAACCCCATAATATAATACCCCTTCTATTTAAGCCCCTCCGGCGGGGAGGTCTCGGGTTCGAAATCCTGATCTTCCTCCTCTACCTCCTGCCTATCGCCTCAGTGGTTTGGGGTTAAGGGTTCAGCGTTTAGGGTTTAAGGGTTGAGGGGTTTAGGGGTTTAGGGAGGGTTTAGGGGGGTTTAAGGGTTTAAGGGTTTAGGGGTTTTAATTTTGGGGATTAGATTAGAGTTGATATGTAGGGTTTAGGATTGAGGGTTAAGGGTTCATGGTTTCGGGTTTAGGCGCATTAGGGTTCAGGGTTTGTGCGTTTACGGTTTTCGGGTTTAGGGCTCAGGGTCCTTAGGGTCTAGTGTAGTCTTGAAGCTTCCGGTGTATGTGAATAAGTAGGGTTTATATTACCGTTTTGGTGAGTGTAGATAGGCCTCCTTGTGAATATTGGTAAGTGTATGTGTATATATGTATATATATATATATAAATTGGGTTTTATTATGGGGATACTAGTAATATAAACCATACTCTATGCAGTTTCGGTTGCAGGGTTTAGGCTCTGAGATGCAGGGTTCAGGGTCCGGTGCTTAGGGTTTTTTGCAAGTTGGAAAGCTTAGGGTGCTTTTTCGTGTATTTTTCGGATTACACTTCTGGGTGTGTGAGAAATTTTGCAAGTTTGAAAAGTTAGAGGGAAATTGCCTTCTCTAACTTCTGCCCTTACCTCAGAGGTATCAGTTTTTAAGAAGGAACCCTAAGCAATAATGTTAGTAATTGGGTAATTATTTAGGCGTCTATATCAGTTAGAGTTTAGGACGATGGGCTGAGGCTGTGGCATGAGGGTTGCGTGGTTTGGGACCCTAGAACCTTATCATAGATCCCTAATAGGCACCGGTTGGAGGAACCCTTTAAAGGAGCCCTATTCTAATTATTAAGGCCCCTAGATTACGAGGTTGGCGTGTTCACGACAGTCATTGAAAAAACGGAAGAGCCGCTCTGCCGGAGCCAGCGCAGCCTGAACCCCATAGGTTTTGCAAACGGTGCAGAGTTTCCCTAAGCGTCCCTTTGAGGGTTCGTTTAAGGATTCCTTTAAGGGTTCGTTTAAGGGTTCCTGTAAGGGTTCTATAATGGATTTATAGGATTTAAGGGACCATGTACCCAAATAGTGTATACTTTGGCCTTAAAGCAGTCCCTGTATAGATACATTGGGGCCAAAGCACATACTATTTGGGCACATGGACCCTTAGGGTTTGGGTTGGGTCGATGGGTCTTTCAGCTTCGGCTGGCAAACGGGGACCTGTGCAGGGCTGCTGAGGCAGCAAGATGAGGGTAGTTTAGGGGCCTTAATAATTAGACTAGGGTTTTGGGGCTCAGTATACTATAGTTAGAATAAGGAACCCCCAAAATAGTATTGGTCATTATTTAGGCCCCTATAGAAGTTTAGGCAGCATTAGCGTACAGGCCGTAGGACGTTGTTGTTTCCGGGCCCTGATGCAGGAAGGAAAGTACTCTTTCAGAGCCGTACAGGGTACAGTGCGGAGGGATTCGTCATACAAGGTGTCATGGATCAAGGGTTTCCCTAAGGGTCCAAGTACCTAATTATCATATACTCTCCAAAATAGTAACCTACATAACTACTGTCCGAAACCTAGGTACCTAATTATCGGGTCCTTTGGACCCTTCGGGTTTGGGGTCGAGAGATTTGGGGCTCAGGGTTCAGTGTCTTGCAACCCTTTTTCACACCGCCCCTGACCAACGACGGGATTTGCTGAGATTAACACAAGATTTGCATCTACGCCCCGAATGCAGCCTACTGTGCCGACGCGCTCGCACGGTTTGTTTAAAATACATGCCACCCTCGGATGCGCATGGCAAGCGGTAAAAGAAACTAAACTCCCATCCTAATAAATATAACCCTAAACCCAAACGAGCCCGCCTAAGAAGCTGGTACAAGGTTTTGGATCCTGGAGCCGCTTCCGATTAGCCGAGAGGCCTGGCTGGCGGATGGGTTTAGGGTTTCAGGGTTTTGGGATTACTTGGAGGCCCTTTTGACTTAGTAAGTCTACTTAGTATCCCCTAGAAACCATATTATAATCCCCCATAACCCACCTTACTAACCCTACTTACTAAGTCAAAAGGGCCTCCAAGTNGGAGGCCCTTTTGACTTAGTAAGTCTACTTAGTATCCCCTAGAAACCATATTATAATCCCCCATAACCCACCTTACTAACCCTACTTACTAAGTCAAAAGGGCCTCCAAGTAGGGTTGAGGATCCAGCAGCTCCGGATCGAGCAGTCACTAGTCAAGCCCGCGGTTCTTGATTCAGAAAAAAGCTCTAACCACCCAAAGAATCCCATAACAGTAAGAAAATACAAATCATCTTCTCTAAGCCGCGAAGCCTTAAACCCCTAAGCCCTAAACCCTAAACCCCTAAACCCTAAACCCTAACTCCAAAAATCCCTATAACCCCCACAACTTCAGCCCGAAACACCCTAAGGCCGAAACCCTGAGGGAGGGTTTCGGGATAAGGGTTTAAGATTTAGGGTTCAGGGATCAGGGTTTAGGGTTTAGGGTTAGGGTTTTTTGGAGTTAGGGTTTAGGTTTTGGGCTTTAGGGTTTAGGATATGCGGCGTACTTAAAGAATCATGGGACTTACTAACTTGGGTTAGAAGCAGCCTAGCTATACTTGTCCTACTAAGGGTACTTATGACCTTACTGCTGAGTCCCAGCATCCTCCAAGTGGGTGGTTGTCAAAATTATGGGCCCTTTTTGGGGTCCCTATTATAATACGGCACCGATTATTTAGGGTACTTAAAAAGGGACCCTAATTTTGACAACCACCCAAGTGAGGCTCAGAGGCTCATGGGGCTTGGGACTTGGGATCTTCGGCTTTTTTGATAAGGGTTTAGGGTTTAGGGCTTATAGGGCTTACGGTTTAGGGTTTAGGGTTTAGGGCATATAGGGTTTAGGGTTTAAGGCGCATCCAGTCACGATGGGGATCGGAAGAATCAGCCATACTGTTGATGGACAAAATCCTGCATGACCTTAAGGACTCTGAACTATGGGAATTATGGTCTATTCCTTATAATGGGCAATGCAGGATTTTGTCCATCAACAGTAGTAACCCCACCTAAAAAAGGTAAAAATTCCCCCCCCCCCAGACCCTGTTGTTGTCATTAACTTAATGAAAGGACAAGCTTCTCGGGATTCTTGGGAGCAGACATCAAGTTTTGAGGTGGTAGCCAACTGTGGCAGGCTCCAGGTGGGAATCACTTTTCAAAGGTCCCATGCATGTTTGGGATTTGGGGCCTTGGCGTTCAGGATCAGAGTTGGGGGCCTTCTTTCTGTATTGAGTGAAAGCTCGGAGCCTAAATCCCTACTCCCCAGTATGGAAGCGTTCTCTTTCACGAAGTAGTTGGGTAAACCACACAACAGATGTCAGCAGATCAACAACGGACAGGAAGACTTGTCGGCACTTCTCAAGACCAAGCTGTAGTCTCCATTGTAGTTCCTTTTCGGGGTTACCTTATAGGACCCTTATTATATATTTGGTTAAACCCAAAAAAAGGAACTACAATGGAGACTATAGGAAGTATCACATGCTATTCGGATCCGGGTCCGTTCTCTCTCTCATATAGGAGAAATCCAAGCTTTTACTTCAGGTATGTTTCTGGGCTTTGGAGTACCATACTTTAATACTTTTTTCTTAAAGGAACCCTTATGAAATAAAAGTTTATACTTTTTTCTCCCTGGTTGCTTAAAAGCCCAGGTTTTGACCATGTGCACCCCAAACCTCCAAACCTTCATCCTTCAGCCCAACCCCGTCAAAAGAAGAAGCAGCCCACTCCCCCACTCCTCCCCCCCGCCCTCTCTCACCTACTNCCCCCCCCCCCCCCCCCCCCCCCCCCCCCCAAACAAAAAAAAAAAGCCGCCCCGTGCAGGTATCAGCACTATTCCGGACATACCTTCTCCAGAAGTCGTGCGCTTCCCATCCGGGGTCCTTTCTTCTTCAGCTGGGTTTCGAGTTTAGGGTTTAGGGGCTTACAGTCTGGGGTTTAGATTTGATGTAGAGGCCTGAAGAGTGACCACTAATTAATATTGGAGTTGCTTCATACAACCATACTTTACTCTCCTGTACCCCAAACCCCTGATAGATTGTGAAGGCGCCTACATTACTCAGAGCTGCCTTCTGGAAGATCACTAGGCCTCCCAGTTGGCTCTTTTTCCCTTTCTGTAGTCCCAGTTTCGTTGTAAAGTTACCCAATACCAAAAAGGGGGCCCTTTTTATTCCTAAGCTACTGGGCATAGATCGCTGAAGGCGCCTTCTGTGTCCCAGGGATCCTCCTGAAGGGACTGGGCGCTGTTTCAGGTAACTTTTCCGTGACTTAGTAGCTGAGTGGATACACTGTACATGTTTTGGGATAATACTACCCACTTTAAAACTAAAAGTGTACACTTTTGGGGGCTTACGAACTCAGCGCCTAAGGTGAAGCCTGATAGTCATGACTATACGGTGACTGCTTGCTTTTAATCACTCTTATTACATGGACACTCCGGGCTTAGGCCGTAAAATGAAGCTTGGGGTTTACTGGGTTCCTGTTAATAAATGGTCAGCGGCGCTCTCGGCAGTTTAGGGTTTAGGATTTAGGGGTTTAGGGTATAGGGTTTAGGGACAGCTTCGTTCAAATTCCCAACGTAGTGCTATGCAGTGGTTGTGGGAGCTCCGTATCATCGTAACTTGAAAGAACTCTTGTGGGAGCTCCTTATCATGGTAACTTGAAATATGTAATTATGTTTGGGTTGCAAAATAATTATGACTCTTCTCCGGTCAGTTTTTTGGAAGCTTGGGTAGTGTAGATTCTTGCCCTTCGGTTCAGGGATTTCCAACATAACTTTGCTTACAACTCGCACGGGGCTAGAGAAAAACCTTCGTATCGAGTAGGTAGCCTTCAACCTTCTCAGCTAAGCTCAAAAACAAGAGTTACCCCTGACTGTAGGTGTACACCCGCTTCAGGATCTTGCAAACGCCATATTGATATCAGCATTCGCCGAAGAACTGCCCATGTGCTCTATGGTTTGAGTCCACCCACAGTTGCCATCGAAACACTGTCACAGCTTCCATCTGTTTGAATAAAATTCAGGTTAAGGGATTGAATACATAGTATCCCTAGTATAAGCCTTTGGCGCACTTTAATTTTGAACTGGTCCAGAACCCGGTGGGTGGGGGGTTGTGTGGTACTTAAATCAACGCTCCTTGTATAGGCTGCCATGCAAGCTGTGCTTTAGCGGGTGGGGTTATCGGCATCGCGACACGTCTTGAGTTCACTGGCGGTAACCTCCAAGCCGCGGGAGTTTCGCTCTGCTTGAAGAAAGCTAGAAGCCCCAAACGGTAAACCAACCCTACTCAACTCCTGTAAACCCAAGCGGCCCAAACAACAGCTAGCACTAACAATGTCTTCTGTTGGATGCCAGGTAGCTCACTTGGATCCAGATACTACTACCTGCATCTATTGTCATTCTTTTTTCTGGCACCTTTCGTGAGGTTTAAGACACCTACCACAATGTCATCCTCACAAGCGACGCACCAAACGGCAGAAAGATCTTTCGTGCAAAGGCTGGTTTGCCTGATCTTCGCGACTTTGACCAGCAGCTCGGCTGTCCTTACACCTAAACCAGGTAGACCCACGAAGCCCATGTCTTGCAAGGCCACTATTACCTAAACCCTAAACTCTGAACACTGAACCCTAAGGCCTAAACCCCCTAAGCCAAACACTCTAAGCCCTAAGCCCTAGCCCTAATCTCTAATTCCCAAATCGGGTAATGCTCGGTGGCAACGGAGTTGAGTATATGTTGAGCCCTTAACCCTGCAGTGAAGCTCACCGAGGCGCAACGGAGGGGGAGAACCACTAGTATAAGGGCCGAAATAACTACCAATACTATTTGGGGGGAGCTCCTTGTTATATTTCTAGTAAAATGAGCCCCCAAACCCTACGGTCGAGCTCTGTATTAAGAAATCTTATTAAACAAGAGAGTCTGATTGCCCCAACAAGAATTTATTTAAATTTGAGACCCTGAAAGCCTCCAATCAGGGCAAGGGCAGTGCAAGGAAGGGCACGGCAGGGCAGGGGCACAGCAGAGTTCCAAAACCACCAAAAAANCCCAACAAGAATTTATTTAAATTTGAGACCCTGAAAGCCTCCAATCAGGGCAAGGGCAGTGCAAGGAAGGGCACGGCAGGGCAGGGGCACAGCAGAGTTCCAAAACCACCAAAAAAACGTTTTTTCAAGGCCTGGGAAGCTCAAAATGCTGGTTTTGGAACTGCTCAAAGCCAGGGCATGGCAGGGCAGCTAGGGCAGAGCAGGCAGGGCAGGGGCACAGCAGAGTTCCAAAACCACCAAAAAAACGCTTTTTCAAGGCCTGGGAAGCTCAAAATGCTGGTTTTGGAACTGCTCAAAGCCAGCGCATGGCAGGGCAGCTAGGGCAGAGCAGGCAGGGCAGGGGCACAGCAGAGTTCCAAAACCACCAAAAAAACGCTTTTTCAAGGCCTGGGAAGCTCAAAATGCTGGTTTTGGAACTGCTC
>BGNK01001070.1:111017-132868 GCA_003297005.1 Symbiodinium sp. clade A Y106 | reverse complement strand
GGCAGAGCAGGCAGGGCAGGGGCACAGCAGAGTTCCAAAACCACCAAAAAAACGCTTTTTCAAGGCCTGGGAAGCTCAAAATGCTGGTTTTGGAACTGCTCAAAGCCAGGGCATGGCAGAGCAGCTCGGGCAGAGCAGGCAGGGCAGGGGCACAGCACAGTTGAAAAACCACTAAAAAAACGCTTTTTCAAGGCCTGGGAAGCTCAAAATGCTGGTTTTGGAACTGCTCAAAGCTTGATGGGATTTACTTACGGGTGATGGTGAGGAGTGCATTTAAGAAATGNAAAACGCTTTTTCAAGGCCTGGGAAGCTCAAAATGCTGGTTTTGGAACTGCTCAAAGCTTGATGGGATTTACTTACGGGTGATGGTGAGGAGTGCATTTAAGAAATGTACACCGGACTCCCGGGAGGGAAGTACATTTCCTTATGCAACCTGTTCTGTTAAGAAATTTCCCAGACCCTGGAACTGCAACGTAGTTTTCTTAACATAGAGTTCGCCCGTAGTCTTTTTGTGAAGGCCCCTATATGAGGCTCTACCCTGTCGCACTTTTTCTTTTCGGGGTTCCCTTGTGAAAGCAAAATCGTAGGAAAAGGGTTTACCTTATGGTTAGTGTGCTACTGGGGAACCTAGATAGTCAAGGGTTTGGGGTTTAGGGTTTAGAGATGCTTTGGGCTTAGGAAACAGGTTTTATGTTTTGAAATTTAAGGTTCAGGGTTTAGGGTCTCGATTCAGAGTTTGGCATTTTGAGTTTAGGGCTTGGGGTGTGGATTTGGGATTGGGGTTCAGGGTGTGGGGTTACCGTTTACGGTTTATGATTTTGTGGTTCAGTCTTGGTGATGGGATCCCCTGCACTTTCCCCTACAGACATGAGGATACTGGTGTACCAACTTTCTGATTGTCCAAAGCTGAACGCCTTAATCCTAAGCCCTAAACCAAACAACCCTTAATCAATCCCCGATCCTTGACAAACTTCCTTTATTCAGGCTCTAGAGTCTATCAGCCACACCTGGTACTATAAGGGTTCCTTTAAGGGATGTTATGAAGTTACTACAAGGGTTACTACAAGGGTTACTTAAACAGGGATCTATAGGGTAGAGTCTTTTAAATGGTCTCCTAGAAGGCTAATCCTGATGAGAGAACAATCGTCTGAATTATTCAGGGTTGAGGGTTTGAGGTGATCGTAGTGTTAAAGGGCTTTTCAATGGGGCAGGGCTTCTCATTGTGTGTCTTTTAAGGGATGGAGGCCCCTTCGGAAGCAGCATAGGTGGACTGCTCCTGTTCTTGAAATGCCCGCTGCGCCTTGGCCCGCAGACAGATTTGAGGATAGGGTTTTGGTGTTTTTGTTTCTCCCCAATATTCCGACCCGTATTTATGTTTCCGCTGAGCACCCTTGCCTGTCTTCGAGTAAACGGCGAAGATCCTACGATGCCGCTTAGGGGTTCGGGTTTTGTGAACCTTCAAAACACGTGCTCAGCCTAAAATGGAAGTTTCAAGAATCACTAACACGATTCCTTAGGGTTCCGATCTATAGCATTGCATACCCGAAAACCATTGCATACCCGAAGACTCTGTTCTAATTAGCCGGCCTGATATCAGCCCCACATGGTGCCCCTTATGTTATCTTCAGAACGGAGCGTGAGCGCATTCGAACTGTTAAGGCCTTTATGTCGTACCCGCTACATCATTGAAGCATTATGCATACTCATCCAAATCCTACAAAGCCTTGATAAAACACGTTACGAACCCTACTGGGAACCATAAACCCCAAACCTCTATGCCGAAATCCAAGCTGCTGGCGGACAGTCTAGTACCCCCATAATACCGCAAAATATTTCGTTAGCAATCCCGAATATGATTTAAGATGTTGCAAGGTATATTCGTTAAGGGCTTCTCGAGTCTCTGCATCGATAACTTCGGGTCCTTTGGAACCTGTTTCCGTCTCTCCTCTGGTTGGCAAGGTTTACTGTAGAATTTAGAGTGTGGGGTTTCGCTTAAAGTAAGCCTTGAACTGTTTCCAGGTTTTCCTGCGATTACACTTCAGAATGGGATGTTGGACTTTACAGCTCCGGAATCCGAAACTGCACAACCCTTCACCTAAGGACCTGTAATCCGTACTTTCCTGACGCTCAGCTCCATAGCAACCCTTCAAGAAAAAGACTGCGGCTAACCAAAAAACCCTTTGAAACCGCCCTAAGAAAAAGTTTTGAAACCCCTGAACCCTAAAGCCCTAAAGCTATTCAAATTTGCACCGGGCCCCAGGTGGGCGATCTTTTTTCTAGTCGCCTTCTTCTTGAATTACATACCCGAGGCGTTTCAGGGGTCTAAGTTCCTGAGCAGTACCCTTTTGCACTTTTAGTGTGGAGTCTCCTTATTAAAACTGAATATTCGGAAAAAGGGTAGGGTCCACGGTTTTGGGGGGGGTTGAGGGTGCAAGGCCCTGAGGCTTCAAGGGTTTAGGGCTTGAGAGTTTCGGCTTGAAACTTTTGGTGTGCAGGGTTGCGCCGACCTGCCACGGTTTAGCATTTAAAGCTTTGGGTTTCAAGACGCAGGACGTAATATTGGGGGGTTTAGGGTTGGACGGTTTAAGGCCAGGCATTAGCGTAGCTTTAAACGGTTTAGTTTTCTAGATTTGGCTTGACTTTAGGGTTAAAGGGCTTGGATTTTGGGGTTTCGGCTTCGCATCAAGATTTAGGGGTTTAGTTTCTAGGATGTAGGCATTATTCCTCAAGGTTTCCAGAGGGTTTAGGGTGCTTAGGGTTATAAATGTTTCGGCCTTAATTATAAAGAGCAGCCTGCAACAGAAACAGTACTCTAGCACAACTTAGATAGCGAACAGGGGAACTTTAAACTTGTTGGCCTTATATATTAGCTCTATCTTATAAAGTTTGAACTTTTTGGGGCCCGGTTGTTGAAGAAGAGAGACAAGGTGCACAGGAAGATCATCTGCAAAATAGTTGCGCCCAGAACCAAGTCTCTACAGGCCTTTGGGTCTTAGACTACCCACTTTAAAACTGAAAGTGTGCACTTTTTGGGGCTGTTTTTCAGCGACTAAGTGGTCCATGTAGGTAAAACTATTAATGCGTAACAACTTTCCCCGAACACTGTAAGGTTCGGTGTACGTAAAGGGTCTGGAGATTAAAATACCCTCAGGGTCCAAAGGACCAAATATGTAGCTACTTGGTTTTGGAGAGTAGCTTCATAGGCTGGTATTGGCAAGACTATATGATTTCGAGGTACTTGGTCTCACTGGGCTGATCAAACCTACATCGGAAAACCCTCAAAACGTAAAAACCTTGAGAACCCAAACCCTAAACTGAAAAGGCCAATGGGAAAACTTGAACGATTTGACTGTCTTTCCTCTAAAGTTAGAACTTTCTGTGTAGTTTTAATTCGTTGTGTCTGGTTATTGCAGCAGAGAGTTTGTATACTGTAAACCTTGAACCCCGAACCTCGAGCGCCGCAAGTCTAAAGCCCAGCGCATTGAAGGTGGGCCCCATTGCAACCCAGCTGCAGAGCTATGAGCTTTTGAGAATGTTGAGTTGTAGCCACTGGACCCAAGCCCTCAACGCTTTTAGCTATCCCTGAGGCTCGAAGAACATGGGCTTATCTTTGCTCAATCTGAGATATATTTTCGTGTTTTGGCGGAGGGTGTTGCCGCACTGCTCGCCTTTGCTACGCGCCGAAGCCTACGTTGGAGCTTAAGGGGGAAGGACTTGTGCAGGGAGTTTTGCCCACAAGGCAAGCCATAAGATCTTGATGTAGTTTGTCGGGATCTGCTTGCTGCTTGTCCCTGAAGGAGTGCTTGCATTTTCAGAGATGGGATTAGAGTGCACAGGGGAGAAGTTTAATATTGGGGCTTGATTGAAGATTAGTAATCGTATGCCCTCATGGCCGCTGCCATATACATGTGGGATATGCACTTGGGACCGTGTTCGAATTACTCAGGCCCCTATTCTCGCGAGCCCCGGTTTGATACTTATAGGGTTTAGGGGAGCTCCGGGGATGTCATGGGCTCGGCCTTTGCAATGTGGGGTCCTGAAAACTCATAACTTTCAGTTTTTGGGGTGTGTTCCACTATAGATATACACCTGGACCCCAAAAGTACGTAGAATAACAGCCTGTTACCTACTTCAGGGGGTCTAGGTCGGGGCTACCCTAAACCCCTAAAGCCTAGGAAGTTTAGAGAGTGTGACCTTCCAACATCCCTCAAGTAAGGAATACATGGACCCTAAGGAACTGACATTTTTAGGGTTCCTTATTATGATTTCCTTATATGAGTCCTTAAAAAGGTCGCACCTTAAAGTTAGGTTATCGTAGGATCCCTAGCCTGATTTAAGGTATCTTCCTAAACCATAAACCCCAAACCCTAAACCCTAAGCCCTAAACCCTAAAGCCCAAACCCTAAGCCCTAAACCCCAAACCCTAAGCCCTCTGATTCAAATATATATATATATATATATATTTAGGCCCTCAACCACTTTTCGCCAAAATTACCCCCAATGTTCAGCCAGTTTTCGCCAAATCGGACCCGTGCTCAGCCAGTTTTCGCCACATCGGACCAATGTTCAGCCATTTTTCGCCTAAACGTTCAGCCACTTTTTGCCAAAGACCGGTGTTCAGCCGGTTTTCGCCACTAGGGTTCGGGCTCTAAGGTTTAGGGCCTAGGGTTTGGGCTTTAGGGTTTAGGGCTTAGGCTTTTGGGCTCTAGGGTTTATAAGGGCCTAGGGTTTGCGGCTTCGGGTTTAGGGCTCAGCGCCTCTGGGTCGGCTTTATGGTTTAAGTGTTAGTACTAACAATTGAAACTCAAGGTTCCCCAGTAGCACCCTTTTACCCTTTTTTTCGGGGGTTCCCTTATGAAAACCGAATAGTAGGAAAAAGGGTACCCTTATTATTAAGGGGCTACTGGGGAACCTAGAACTATAACCACATATACATGTTAGTTAAATTGACTGTGTTGAACTACGCTGAGGGTAACGGGTAATGATAAAACCTTTTTTGTTCTTAATGTTTTGGGATTCCCTGGGTGGGTGGGTATTGTTCCATGTTCTAAAAAGCGAACTCGATTAGATACTGCTCGACCAGAGCTGCTGAACCCTAAACCCTAGACCCCTTAATCAAGAGGTTTTGCGCACTGGGCTCTGTGGATGCTGTGGACAGTCGGTGGTGCCCCAGGAAACTTGTAAGACTGCAGTTTCGGATGCATACTGTAGCGGCCTTTATAATTAGAATAGGGTGGGGGGGCCCATCATACTGTAATTATAATAAGGAGCCCCCACAATAGTATAGGTAATTATTAAGGCCCCTGTATTACTCTTTTTTCCGACGCAGACTTCTGGATGCGGCTGATCTTTTGGGCTCACGTGTCTCATAAGCCATTTTTTGCGAACTTGGTCTGCGGATGCTCTGGCCAGTCATGCTTCGCTGCTTCAATGCACGCAGTGCTGCTCCCAATCCACATACCAAAGGCAAGCCGAGATCTTCAAAAAATGGGCTATGAGCCACTCAGAGTCCTGTGAAGATCTTCCCGGTTAGGGTTTAGGGGTTTAGGGATTTAGGGTTTGGGGTTCAGGGTTTAGGGTTTAGGGTGATGTAAAGTCGAAGCTGCCAAAGCAGAAGTACATAACGCCTTAGTGCTTGTTCCGTACGGGAGCGATGAGTACCTGCACTGCATTGCTTCTGTTCCCCCCCCCCGGATCATCAAGGCCAGACATCGTTTTGTTGCTTGCGCAAACCTAATGTGGAGGTTTAGCCCCTAGGCCCTAGCAGTTTACAACGTTTTCTTAACCCCCCGAAACCCCGTTCTGGATATTCAGCCCCCTGTGCCACCCATGTAACTGTCATATAAATTAGGGTTTAGGGTTTATGTAACTGTCATATAAAACCCAACAAGCCCCCGTACAAAATCCTGTAACAGCCCTGCAGAAGAAGCGCTTTTTCAAAGCCTAGTCGGGCGATGAAGGCTCCTCTGTACATTAAACCCCACCTGTAGCCGAAAAGACCTACCTCTTTAAGGAACTATATGGGTGGTTGTCAAAATTATGGTCCCCTTTTGGGTCCCTATTATAATACGGCACCTATTATTTGGGGTACCCAAAAAGGGACCATAATTTTGACAACCACCCATATATAGAAACTATAGTAAGAAACCCTAGAAGGGTAGGTCCGGCTACAGGCACACCCTAAGCCCTCAGGTATGCTATGTGATCATGCTTCCGTTGATCGTCCTGGATGGTAACTTGACCATGCACGAGAGGCTCCTGTCGCTAGAGCTGTACTGTGGGGGCCTTAATTAATAATTACCTGTACTATGTTGGGGGGATCCTCATTAGAAGTATGGTATAATGGGCCCCAAAACCCTATTCTAATTATTAAGGCCCCGATATTATAGTACCCTTATAGATCCCTTATAGAAACCCTTCTAATCCCTTTAAAGGAACCCTTTTCTCATTACTAAGGCCCCTATAGTAGCTTTTTCGGGCCAATGATTCGGGGCAGAGTTTAGAGTTTGACCTGAACGCCCTAAACCCCCAAAGCGCCGAACTAGGGCTTGGGGTTTGGGGGTTTGGGGTTTAGGGTTTGGGGTTTGGGGCTTTAGGGTTTTAGGTTTTAGGGTTTAGGGTTTGGGGGTTTGGGGGTTTAGGGGTTTGTGGTTTTAGGGTTTGGGGTTTGGGGGTTTAGGGTTTGGGGGTCTAGGGTTTGGGGGTTTGGGGTTTGGGGGTTTAGGGTACCGCAAACCTGGAACCTTCAAACCATAACTCTGAATCCCACGGTTCGGGTCGTTCGATCCTAAAGGCTTCGACCAAAAGGGTACGACAACGTCGCCGCCCTTAACCCGGTCCCAGCATCAGCAACTGCAACGCCGGTAGTAGTAACCCTTGCAGTTCCCCGTAAAGTGCCTGTCGAGTACCCCGTTTGATCTTAGCTAAGCTTCTGATTCTGGCAGCCCTTAACGGAGCCCTCTTGGTGTCCTTATGGTAGAACTCTGTGGAAACCCTTTTCGCGCCCTTTGTAGTTTAACCCTAACAGTACCAATGGCCTGGGTTCGGATCGAATGTGTCATTTTTCATCTGGGAGTTTCCGAAAATGGGGGACCCCAATATAGTACCCTAAATAGTAGGATCCTTATTATAAGGACCCCAAAATAAGGTACCCCTTAATTTTCGGAAACTCCCATCTTGAACGGTCCCATGAGATACAGCTTCCTGAGCTAAGCCTGAACAGCCTAGGATGTTGTATTCATGCACGGACGTTTGGCTGCCCAGCCAGTCTTATAATATAGACCCCTGATTAATTAACTGCGTTTTCTGAAGGGCCCCAATTCTTGAAACTCTATCGATCCCTGTACCAGGGATGGAGACTTTGCTAATCAGCGGTCTGCATTAGTGGTTGCTATGCGGTTCTTGGTTTCTTGTTTGGTTTGTTCCTTTCTTGGCTTATGGTTTCTTCAGAGAATCCCCCACCAACAACGTATATGTTTGCTTGCCTTCGAGATAAGTTATGGGAGGGGTTGCTACGGCTGATGGACAAAATCCTGCATGACCCATAATAAGGAATATACCATAATTCCCATAGTTTAGGGTCCTTAAGGTAATCCAGGATTTTGTCCATCAACCGTATGACTGGTCCTGCTGGAAATTTGAGACCAGCTGTAAGACATCCATCGTTTATAGACGGTCAGGTTTTCTCAATCGGACCAGAAGTCCGGCCCTAAGACCCCTAAACCCTACACCCCTAAACCCCTAAACCCTTAACCCCTAAACCCTAAACCCCTAAATCTGAAGGTGGATTCTAGGGCGATTCTGGAGATACCTTTCAGTTATCCCGTTAGGGAGCTCTTGAGCACTCATTCCAGAACCCTGAACTCCTAATATAAAAGCTTAAATAAGTACCACGAGCATTATTCCTTAGGGCTCCTTATAGCTATACTCTAAAGGAGCCCAAAACCCTATTCTAATTATTCAGGCCCCTACATTAAACCCCTACGCCTTAAAACCGCCTTTTGCCAGCAGGCTTGTGAACACCATTGTGCTCGGCCCTTACTTAAGAGGGTCGTACTCAGTCAGAGACCCCATCACGACTCCAAACAGGGACCCTGACTGAGATTGGACTTTTTAGGGCTGCTTGACTATAAGCTTGCTACGGTTCCCTGAATGAAGCATCACGGGGCTTTCTTGAACTACGTAAACTTTCTGGGGCCTCATACTTCATCTTGAACATTATGAGTTGTGACCCCTGCACCTTGAAAGGGGTTGTGGCATCTGGTCCTGAACGGCTTTTCGGCCAATGTCTCTTTCTTGGATGAATAATATAGAGGCCAGGATAATTGCCTATACTATTGTGGGGGTTCCTTGTTATACTCATAGTTTAATGGGGCCCAAAACCCTATTCTAATTATTAAGGCCCCTATAGTACTCCTGGTAGAGAGTGATGTTGAGCTTCCTGATTTGGTGTCAGGGCTTCATATCTTCGTCTTGTCTCTTTGAGGGGGGGGACAGCGATCTCAGCATTTCGGAGAGGCATTCATTAGGATTGGGTTCTGCGCTCGAGTCTACAGCTACATGAAGGATCACGGAACATGGCAACTACAGATGTTTTTGGGGGAACTATACGGATAATGTCGACTCATAACCTCAAAGAAGGTAACTATAACCTTGCTTACTAAGTCCTATGATCCTCCAGGCAGGGTCTTGGATTGGCAGCCGGGATGGCAAGTTTAGAATCCTTGCAAGTTGAGTCGCTAAGTTCACTGTGGGAGTGTAGAACCAAGACTACTGCTGTTCGAGCTTGTGAGGGACTTAGATTCGGCACTGCACCCACCCTCTAACAGTCGTTATTACGGGTCATAACCATAATAAGCGTTATATAGGTATTGTCCAACTGTTCAACTGTTGCAGAGTGGGGGTGGCGGGGCTTTAACAAGAGAAATCACCACAGACAGCATTTGCCGTAAGCCATAAGCCCTAAACTTTTGAACGGGTTGGATTGCTTCAAGTAAGGAGTTTAAAAGGTTTAGGAGCTTCTGTTAGCCCTTCAGGTACAGGGTTGGGACTTTAGGGTTTGCGGGTTTTAGATTTTAATGCATAGGCTAACCCCCCAGTCCCAAGCCCTGCATCATATCGGCGGGGCGCAGTGGTTAATAATATGACATCACAGCCCCGATATAATTATGCTGGATATATCCCATAATCCTCCTCTAGTTGTTAAGGCATTGGAAAAGCACTGAGGTTCTCGACCATGTTTCTTGTGTTCAAGTTCGTCACTGGCAACATCATCGAGGTGAGTGCAGCACACTCTGTGAGACTTTATGAACGAACCGAAACGTCGTGGGTGGTCTAGGGCATAGCTGCAGGATTTAGGGTCTAGCAGACTGACCGATTCTCCCAAGATACGGAAAGTGTGCCCGGCTTTGTTGTGTCCGTCTGCAGGGCATGCCCAAGTCGATGAGTTTGGGGTTTAGCGAAATCAAAAAGCCGTGCTCCGAGACGGTGGGCAGACAAGATCCTGCATGATGCACCATGATATGAACTTGCCTACTCTCCTCGCCTTCTAATGTCAATGTTAATGAGGCGCATTGTGATGCAGAATTCTTGCGTTCGCTGGCATACCTTTCTCGAGACCTGATTGACATGAACCTTAAGATTGAGGGTTGGGAAGGGATGGGTGGAAGCAGAAAACCGATGCAGGATGTCGTCCATTAATAGGATAGAACTCAGGGTGTTGCGTCAACAAAGAAGGCCGAGAAGCTTGTAACGGCCTCTGTTGTGGGGTCGAACTGCTACCGTCTCCGTGGGATGCTAGTGCTGAGGTTAGTATTCGGGAGAGCACGTGATTTTCTGGTATTGGGCCCTTACAGTTGAGGCTAAAACTGTCATCCTAAGTTCACTCACTAAGGCTGGAGGAATGCACCGCACATAGGGCGATCCTGAGTCTGATGTGTGGCAATATAGCGGTTCCACTTACAGTCCTCCCTTGATGAACATAAAATGTGGAGCCCTGTACTGTATTGTTTGGTTACAGTGTTAAAGCGGTCTGGGTTCAGGAGAATTTTCCTTAACTTCTGAAACGCATGTTCTGAAATTCCTCAATTTATGTATGGCTTTGGGAGTCTTTGCGCTTGGCGTTTAGGTCAGCTTCTGGCTGACATGGGCGTTCGGCGTTCCCTCAGCTCGGGCCCCTCTGGGGAAGGATGTTCATGTGGGTGGTTGTCAAAATTATGGTCCCCTTTTGGGGTAATAAGGACCCAAACAGGGACCATAATTTTGACAACCACCCGTATAATATACAGTCCCAAATCCCTAAGCCGTCAACCGTGAACCTTAAACCCTAAACCCCAGCACACAAAGCTTCTCGCAGCATTGAGACTCGAAGAGGTGCAGCTATATGCCAAATCTGGCGGAGATCTCATGCGAATGCATCCGGCGACTTGTCTCCACACGACATATAGGAGCTTGAACTATTTCAATATTCCCTCACTGTTCCTAAATGTTTCAAGCATCGTAAGGCCCCAAAAGTCAGTTGCAGTTGACCAAAGTATGATATACCCCCAAAACCCTACTGTAAGCTTTCAGGCACCCAATATGCAGAATCCTGTTCATCTTATACTATGTGTAATCCTGCAAAAAAGGGTCCAGCGCAGGCCTCCAAGATAGTACGGCACCCTTATCAACGGACCCTACAAGGGACCCTAATTAAAAGAACTGCCCACATCGGAAAAGCTTAGAACTCCACGATTCTAGTTCCCGCGTCTTGTCCAGAGGAAGAGGGGCTTGGCAGCTAATATAGGGGCCTTAATAATTAGAATAGGGTTTGGGGCATATTATACTATAACTATACGAAGCAATGAAAATAGAATTGGTAATTATTTAGGCCCCTATATCATACCTCTAAGAGTCCACGGTACCTAATAATCAAACGGGTTCCATAAGGGCTTGAACTGCAAGGGTTCTATACATGGAAGTTTATGGGTCCCAAGCGACTAATTAGTTGTTGTGTATTTGAGAGTTTTCAGCGGTTTAGGGTTCATAAGCGTGTGTATTTCCGAAGCACCGGCGTCGGGTACCCCGGGCACTAAACCGTATAGGTTTCGGGCTTTAGGGTTTATGATGAGCATTTGAGAGTTTCCGAAAATTCGGGGTACCTTATTTTGAGGTCCTTACAATGAGGATCCTACTATTTAGGGTACTATGTTAGGGTCCCCTATTTCCGGAAACTCCCATTTGGATTTGTGACAAGATTTGGGGTCAAAGCCAGATCCAACGGCTCAGACCCCCTAGCCTCAACGCCACCTCCTGATATAGACGCCTTAATTCCAATGGGGTGTGAGGGTTCGGTATGGTACAGCTATATTTGCTAACACAGTACTGTATTCTTTACGAAAGTATCATGTTTCCCGAAGTATTAATGCCACTGAACCCAAAACCCTCCCTAACCCTAAGACCCTGAACCCCTAAAAGCTAAATCCTAAACTAAACCCTGACTTTTTCCAGCCAAAGGCCATTGTGGAACATTGAAAAGGAACCCTCACAGAACCCTACCGAGATCCTTACCGTAGCCCTTAAAGTAGCCCTTATAGTGGCCCCTTTAAAGGGACGTAGCCTGAAGGGACCCTTATGGTAGCCCTTATAATACTTAAAGGCTCATGGGACTTAGTATGTAGGGGACTCATAACCCCAATTATAACCTACTTACTAAGTCCCATGATCCTTTAAGTAACCCTTACGCTAGCCCTTAAAGAGGCCCTTGAAGCCGAAACCGAAGGTCATTATGCTTGCGCTGATGATGCTTTTCCAGACGCTCATGGGAATGACAGGCTCGGCTTCATCCTGGTGCGGTTTTAGGTTTTGGGTTTTTCGGGGTTAGGTGGTTGAGGGTTAGGATTTAGGGTTTAGTTTCGGTGTTTGGGGATAGGGGTTTAGGTTTCGGGGTTTAGGGTTGAGAGTTTAGGCTTTAATGGTTTAGGGTTTAGGTTCTTCGGGGGGGTGTTTGGGTTCAGGATTTGGGGTTTAGGGTTTGAGGATTATGTCTCAGTTTCGGTAGGGTGTTTCAGGAGATGTCGGAAAGCTTCATACTATAGTTGGCAAAGGGCTTCCTGTTTTGTTGGCAAGGGTTGTCCTCCAACAAGGTACACACATTGGGCAGAGTCTACGTTTTGGGGGTTTTCGTGTTTGGAGTTTAGGGCTTTTCGGGTTTAGGGTTTTGGATGTGGGGTTTAGGATTTCTGATATGATTTAGGAGTTGGGGGTTAGCTGGTGCTCCACCCCCGAATATGGAAGTCTGATTGTTTTAATAAGCATATCTCCCTGCCGCGCCAATACAAATCTGCTATAAAATGCTCAGGACCGTATTCTAGTTAATTATTGATGCTAAACTCTTACAGTAAGCTTATAGATAGCCTTAAAAGTTTTACCTTAAAAGGAACTATTACAGGGACCCTCCTCGAAATCGTAAGGCCCCGATGTTAAAGTCAGGCCCTGCGCCCCGCCACTGACTTCAGCTTTCGGTTTTGCTTGAGGGTTGCAACGTGAAGGATTTAGGGTTTTAGGTTTTTGGGTCTAGGAATTCGGGTTTGCTCGTTCTATCTTATTAGATTATGTTGGACCTTGCCTGACTTTGTACTAACGCTGCCGCTTGCTGCTTCGTGCGGGGTTCATCCGCCTTGGCGTCAGTGTTGTAGGGTCAAGCTTGTCGTCTCCTTGGAGTGCAGAGGAACGAGGCAAAGTGTTTTACCATGTTTGTCCTTAGTCAGTGGTCTTTGGCAATAGCTTTGTGATAGTGAAACTCCAAGGAATGATTCGGCATACTGTTGTATTGCGGTTTTAGGGGTGCGCATGCATCTACATGGATAGACGCGCCCGGATCTTCAATTCATCGAAGCCTTGCATCCTGACTTCTACAAACCCCTGATATAGAAGCTTGAATCTATCTGTACATACACCCATACACACATGCATGCATAAATACATATGATTGCGCGTCTTATACCTGAAAGTTCCATATCATACAGCGGCCCAAAGCCGACCCTATGTGTCAAGGCCACAACATTAAACCCCCGGTATGCAGGAATGTTCATGACGGTGCCCGTCATGGCTGCCGCCGCCTGCCTTAATTAGCTGCTCTGGTCATGTTTCACCTGTGCCATACTGAGCCATACTGCTTGACCCCAAAACTGCTTAAGCACAGAACATAACTTGGGCTTCGTAAGGTTGCCACAAGGTCTTCAGATGTAAGTGTATGTGTATATATATAAATATATATGGTTTTCATAGATATACATTCCTGAAGTAAGAATTCTGGACATGTTTCTTGGTAAGACCCAGGCTTGGGTCCTTGATTAACATAGTCGGGGCAGCTTGGCCCTGGAATCAGCAGGGT
Organism: Symbiodinium sp. clade A Y106; assembly: GCA_003297005.1. Lineage (NCBI taxonomy): Eukaryota > Dinophyceae > Suessiales > Symbiodiniaceae > Symbiodinium > Symbiodinium sp. clade A. The sequence continues at coordinate 119,496 of BGNK01001070.1, read as the reverse complement.
AGAAGTCTAAATTTCAACTTCCTGATCTTTGCGTCTCTAATGAACCGGTCAGCCTCGACTTTCCCTGAAGCCCAAGACCTTCAACCCCACAGACAACTGTTCCAGAGCTCCGAAAAGTCAGTAATGATGGCCCTTACCTGCAAGGCTCGTAGGTGGTTTCAGTTTAGTCTTGTGTGTGTGTGTGTCTGTCTGTCTGTCTGTCTGTCTGTCTGTCTGTCTGTCTGTCTGTCTGTCTGTGTGTGTGTGTGTGTTTGTTTGTTTGTTTGTTTGGGCCATGGTGTCGCTCATGGATCTCCAGACATATTTGTTTATTATGCTTACTTTGTGAAGGGAGTAGAGCCATGCTACAATGTAACGTGCCGCAAAACCTCCTTCGCAACATGAATGCCTCTGGCCTCTGGTGCAGGCTTTTCTTGCAAGCCCCCAAGGAGTTTTCAAATTTCAACGGTGTATACAAACCAACACGCGTGTCATATCGTGCTGTTTCAGGTTTCACATGTTCCTATGACATACACCCCCCTTTTCAATCGGAGAATGTACGAGGGGTCCTTGAGATCGCTTGAGGGCTATGCCTACAAGTATCCTCATCACACCCTCGCAACACCTTGTAAGGCACGAGATTCCTTCCGTATTTATGAGGTTTACATCATCTAGTGTATAATATGCCCCAAAACCCTGTTCTCGTTATCAAATGCCCCAGCCCTAAATGAGAGTTTCCGAAAATTAGGGGTACCTTGTATTGGTCCTTACAATAAGGATCCAACTATTTAGGGTACTATATCAGGGCCCCTATTTTCGGAAATCTTGATGCCGCGAGATGCAGCTGTTGGGACTTTTGCGACCCTAAACCCTAACTCTAGACCCTAAACCCTAAACCTTAAACCCCTTCCAACGAGGCCAAGTATTACATGCTGAGCATGAACGTGCCCAGTGCGGCTTGGGCACCCGGCTCCACCCAGGGCTTAGTTCTTTAAAGACATGGTTCTGGTTCCCAGACATTTTGGAGGATCCCAAAAAAGGGTTCCTATAAAGTACCCTTAGTATAGGGCCCCAAATTAGGGGATCCACCCCTAAACCCTAAGCTCCAGATTAGGGGATCTACTTTCTGGATCCTTCCGGGGGGTCTGGGTTTAGATGGTTGGGGTTCTTGGGTTCCTGTGTAGACTCCGATATCCCCTAATGAAGGAATATACCTTAAATTATAGTAGGATCCCCAATATGATGTAAGGTATATTCCTCAATTAAGGGGTATTGGAGTCTCTGGGAAAGATTTTTCGGGTTCCTGAATAAAAATATACCGCAACATACCCACAAGCCTTCTTTCAATGATGTTGACCCCTATGCCCTCTAGACTCTAAACCATAAACAGCTCATAGAACGCTGTTAAAGCCGTATCAAATCCTGGTAAGACCTATTTTGGCTATTGAGGCTTCTACGCTATCCTGGCTTTCAGAAGGTGGGTTTCAGGATTAGGTTTCAGGGGTTTTGGGATGCAAGACTTTAGGCGATTAGGGCTTTAGGGCTTTTGGGGGATTAGAGTTTTTAGGGTTTAGGTTAAGGGCTTAGGGTTATAAGGTTTAGGATTTAAGGTCTTTTAGGGCTTAGGCTTTTCTGGGCTCTTGTTCAGAATTTACTCTACGTTACCATAATAAGGAAACCATCTCATTTACTATAGATCCCTATTGTGGAAACTTAAATCAGAATCCCTTAACCCTGAGGAACCCTGAGAGATCCTTATAACCCCAATATAGCCTACTTACTAAGTCCCATGATCCTTTAAGTACCCTAAACTCCCCCCCTTATAGAACCTGTAATAGATCCCTAAACCCTAAATCCCTTAAAGGAGCCCTTTAAGGAAGCCTTGCCTTACTTACTAAGTCCCATGATCCTTTAAGTGTACGCAAGAAGCAGACCTTGCAGATCCAGGACCTCTCGAAGACCAGGGGTTTGATGCCGTTTGAGGAAATCCCGCTAGTAGTAGTAATAGTAGTAGTAGTAGTAGGAGTAGGAGTAGGAGTAGGAGTAGGAGTAGTAGTAGCAGAAGTAGTAGTAGTAGTAGTAGTAGTAGTAGAGTAGTAGTAGTGGTAGTAGTGGTAGTAGTAGTAGTAGTAGTTGACCGCCCAATTGTGCGGTTCCGTCTTGGCTGTTACAAGCAGACGAGCTAGCCTACACAGACATCTTGAGGCTCATTCTTGTGTTGGACCTGAAGTGATCGTCACATATACAGACAGTCACTTCGTCGCGAAGCATGGAATTGGTGCAATGGCTTGCTCTANTCTTGTGTTGGACCTGAAGTGATCGTCACATATACAGACAGTCACTTCGTCGCGAAGCATGGAATTGGTGCAATGGCTTGCTCTAGGACTGTCCATGGTGCTGTGCCTTCGTGTTGTCGCTACTGCTACTGCTACTGCTGCTAGTGCTACTGCTGCGAATGCTACTGCTGCTACTGCTGGTAGTGACACTGCTGCTAGTGCTACTGCTGCTGCTACTGCTGCTACTCCTGTAAACGTGTTTCGCCAAATCCGAAGATCCAAGACTCAAATCCTAAATCGTTTTAAGGGTTAGGTTGAAGGTTTTAGGGTTTAGGTTCTACGCTTTACTAACTCCGTCTAAGGGCTTCTAGGCTATGCCCTAGTTTCAAAAAGACCTAAACCTTATTTTAGCAGCATCCACCGCCATCCCCCTACTAGACATCATGCAGCGGCATCCCCATGCAAGCATCATCCACCACCACCATCTCCATGCAAGCAGCAAGTCGCAAGAGNGTAGCCGCAGCTATCCCTGCATGTGCATATTCATCATCATCACCAGTTTCAGCATCATAATAGCTCAACACAGTAGTTGCTCCGAAGTTGGCTTAACTACGATTTCTAAAAAATGTCAACAACCCAGCATTTTAGGCCCTCGACCCAGTCAAAGCTACCAGGCGCCAGGAGGCGCGCTACCCTAGTAGTAATAGTAGCCCCACAAGACTTAAACTCCGAATCAAAGCCCTTTGACTTGAAAAGCAAAAACCCCGAATCCCTCGACCCCTCATCAAAACCCCATATAAATTCTCCTAAAGCCTTGTAAGCCCCTACAAAACCCCTACAAACCTTACAACCCCATAAACTCCTTAAACCACCCAACACCCCTCAAGGAACCCTTGAGATCCGCTAAATTAGGGTTTAGGGTTTTAGGGTTTTTTAGGCTTTAGGGCCATTTCTAACCCTCTTGAACCCCCCGTAATGCCCCAAGGGGGCAATGACGCAGACAGGTCTTAGATCCGCTGCTGACCTGCTTGGAAGGCTAGGGTAGCTGGGAACCGGCACTGAAAGGATTACTTAAAGGCTCATGGGACTTAGTAAGTAAGGTTATAAGTAGGTTATATATAAGATAACCCCACTTAGGGGACTTATAACCCCAATTATAACCTACTTACTAAGTCCCATGATCCTTTAAGTAATGGACCAAGTAAGTAGGGTTGTTAACAACTGTTCGCATAACAGTTTGGACACTCCCAGCCTCTAGTATCGCGCTGAGGCCATGGATTGATCTTAGTGTTATTGAAATTAGGTTGCATGTTTGTGGTAAAACAGGTAATAGTTGTTTTGATGGTTCTAAGGCGCTTGTTCTTGAGGCCATTGGTTGATTGCCGGGCCAGCATTTAGACCGCACAGTTCTGGGTTTAAGGACGTGTCACAGATAAGCCGAGGCCCTTCATTAAGGAGTATACCTTCAAACTTTTTGTGATCCTTAAATTGGATAAAGGTATAGCCCTCATCTTAAAACGTGCTCGGGGTTTAATTGGTGTGGCATATTGAGCCAAGCCGGTCATCGAGTCGAAGGCCGCCCGGTATGTGGCAGCCAATGCCCCAAATCATTACCGGTATACATCGTACAGCACCTAATCTCGAGCAATCTCCAAACCCGACAAGCCTCAAGGCAAAACTCGAAAGGAAACCTCGACCCTTTAGCCTCTACCATGGAAGCCTACCTATCTCTACTCCGCAAGGTTGCAGACCGTAACTTTGGCACAGAAATCCCAGACCCTATGATTACCTGGACCCTCAGAAACGTAAGCCCCAAGCATCGCCGGGGACAGGGAGCGAGCAAGGGCCTCACATGAACTTCGTGGAGCAAGAGAAGCTCGGCACAGAAGGATTTACAGTAGGGTTTTGGGTTTAGCGTTTTGGGTTTTGGGTTTTGCGTTTTGGGTTTAGCGTTTTGGGTTTAGGGTTTAGGGTTCAGGGTTTAGAGTGGAGGATTTTGGGTTGAAGGAGTTCGTAGTTCCCTTAACCTACCAAACCCTACTACTTTTCTGTCGGTTCTGATTATAAACCCTAATATGGAGTTTATAGGGACCCGACAAGAAAGTAGGTTCTGGCGGGTTAGGGTAGGTGTTTGGATGGAGCGTGAAGCCCTATAAACCCGTGAGGGTTTGAGGATTCGGGGGTGTTCTCAGCTCCAATGCTGCCTGGAGCATTTGGGGGTAATGTAGAAACAAGACCTTTTCGAGAAACATTCCTCTTGCAGCTCTTGGGTGCAACTCTTCCACGAATCTCCAAAAGAAACCACTGCTGCGTGTCTCTGTGAAGGGGAGTAGAGAGACGGATCTACTCCAGAACGAGCCCGATGGTCTTTGCCTTAAACCATGATCACTGATGCTAGAAAACAAGGGTAGTTGGGGGTTGTCAGATAGGATATACCGTTTCAGATCCCACATGCTTTGGGGTTCTTATAAGAGAAAGTACACCGCACTGGGTGTCAGGTAGCGTGCAGGCGAAGACAATCTTCTTCTTCAGGCCCGTTCAAGCTTATGGGTACAGTTTGTATAGACGGGTAAGTATACTTACAATGCCTTTTTGGAATCGCCATAACAATTCAGGTACTTCATGACTTTACTTACTTAGTCCCATGACCCTCCAATCATCGTTTGGGAGTTTTGGGTTGCTGAAGACTTGGATCCTGAAAAAGCACTCGTTCTAGGCTGCCGTCCGGGGAGCTATTTGGGGTTTAGGGTTTGGGATTTAGCGCGTGATTCATTGTCTCCAGAGGCTACTGAGCCAGAGGCGTGGCATGCACGCCGCATTGCATCTGCCATCACGCTCCAGAGACCAGTTGGCTTCCCTGTGATATTTACGGCTACGAAGTCTAAGGTGAACTGGTGGCTATCTTCAACCGATCGCGCCCTTCTCCTCTCACATCGGTTTTCCACAATGACGACCCGGAGGAGGCTAGAAGTTTCCTCTGTCTCTGGATTGACCGGCATCAGCTGGCTGCCGTCGGATTGTGGCAGGAGTGCTGGCTGTAAACAGAGCACTTCCTTAGTAGCTGAGTGGATACACTTTACACTTTTTGGGATAATATTACCCACTATAAAACTGCAAGTGTACACTTTTTGGGGCTTATGAACTCAGCGACTAAGCTTCCATGGTTGTTTCTTTCAGGGCACCAGCCCTAGGCTTAGGAAGTTTAGGGATCGGGGCTTACATGTTGCAAGGGTTTGGGTAGCACTCAGGGCCCTGTAGAGTTCTTTAAGCTGAAACACCTAAACAACAAGGAAGGCTCCAAAAGACCCAACACTTCGGGGTTTAGGGTTTAGGGGTTTAGGTTTCTTCTAGGGGTCGATAAGAGGTGTTTTGTCGAGGGTATTCTAAGGGTTTAAGTAATTCGGTATTTGGGAATAGGATAGTATTTATGTAGGTTAATATGTGCATGGGGAGAATATATGACTGTCTACAAGCATGATAAGGCCCCGGCATAATCCTGATTCCCGAACCCGTGTGCAGATTGAAATCCGATAGATTGAGCCCCTTTTCCCACCGAGGCGCGCACGTGCCAAGCTTCAGGCGCACGGCTTGGGCCACTCTTTGGGCTTGGGTGTTATGCTTTATGGTTGTGTCTAAGCCATTTACAGGTGGGTAGTTATTAGGTGGGTAGTTTCCCAGAAGCCTCCCTTACCACTTCTATAAGGTAAAGGCGGTCTTATGGGAGTACTATGGAAGAAGAACTACCCACCTGTAAGGGGCTTCTATTATGGTTGTGAGTGTTTGCTTCAGGGAGTTTGACAGAGTCTTGCACTTACGATACTGTATTCTCTGACGAGCCTGGTAGAGAGTTTAGGCTCTTGGTTTAGGGTTGGTGAACAGTAGGGCACCGTATGCAGGGGTCCCTGCACTGTAATCAGATTCTACTTAGAAACTAGACTATCTCCGGTGTTTAGGGTTCTTATTTAGAGATAATATTCGGCAAAACTACGATCAGAATAGAATGACACTAATAGCAAGTGGTTTCCATTTTTTACAACAACCTACTTCTCTGTCTTCTTTGCTAGTGATACTGATACGAATAGTTTCTTACTCGAGAATCGAGCACGTTTGTAATTCCGTAGAACAGAATCAGAGCCAAAAAGCACTAAACCCAAACCCCTAAACCCTAAATCCTAATCCCTATGCCCTAAATTTTACATAACCCTAAACCCTAAGTCCCTTAAACTGAACGGCCATAAAAAGCCTCAGCCCTCCAAGCACCCTTGGGCCCTAACCCCAGGTCAAGACCGTGCACGGCGAACAGTTGCTCAAAGTTTGGTCCAGCATCGAGGATCGCGACGGATCCAGCACTGGATTACTGCTGGGCTGAAGCAGCGATGTGACATGCACAATGCTGATGACCTGGAAAACTTCCAGACCCAGGCAGACATGAGATTGGCTCGAGGCGAGAACCTTTTCAAAGCCGACCGATTGGCCAGTGATGCGACTGGGACCCCAAAGGAGACAATGCTCTTGCAGATTCAGCAAGACATGGAGGCCACTGCAAGACAGAGGCAATTGGCCGAGCAGCAGCTGCATGAGGAAGCAGAAAAGATTGAGGAGAGCAAGAAGCAGCTCGCCTTGGCCACTCGGAGGAGCAGACACGAATCCATAGCAGGACAGGAGTCCAAGCCCAAAATCTCCTCGGCTGTTTTGGAGAAGCTCCAGTTCGAAAATTCAATCGGCCACTCAGCCTGGCACCCTAATTCTAAACCCTAAACTAGATTCCCAGAGAGCCCAAGACACCTTAATTAAGGAATATGGCTTAAATTATAGAGCTTCATATTATGATTTAAGCCATATTCCTTAATTAAGGGGTATTGGGCTCTCTGGCTTCCTTTTATTTACATCCTTTGAAGGACCCTTTAAAGGCCCAGAGAGATACCCTTACAGGCACCCTTAAGGGTGCCAGAAAGAGGAACCCCAAACCCTAAACCCTAAAACACTAAACCCCCAAAACCCTAAGCCCTAATACCTTCAAGGGGGGCCCTAAAACCCTAAACCCCAAAACCCTATCAAGGGGGGCCCTAAACCCCTTAGGAGATACGATTGAAGCTTTCTGCGAGGCGGCGGAAATCCACACGAGCTCCGAGGTCCAGCACCTGCTCTCTGGGCTTTAAGGGGCTTCGTTATGAGTTTAGGCTTTAGGCCTTTGGGGTTTAAGGTTTGGGATTTAGGATTAAGGGTTTCGGGTTTGGGGCTCAGGGTTTAAGGCTGTTAGGGTTTAAGGTTTAGGGTTTAATGTTCAGGGTTTAGGGGTGTATTGTCTGGGGATTTAGGTTTCAGGTTCAGGTTTAGTGCGTCGGGCTTGGGGATTTAGCTTAGTATCTGAGTGGCATTAAGGGGTTAGGGGTTTAGCTAGCGTATGGGGGCAATACTACCCACTGTAAAACTAAAATTGAACACTTTTTGGGGCTTATGAACTCAGCGACTAAGTTAGGTTCGCCAGTAGTACCCCTGTGCCCTTTTTCATCTTGGGTTCCCTTAGTAGCACCAAAGAGTAGGAGACAGGGTATGCTCATCATTCTTATTGGCTGTAAACTCAAATTTTCAACTTTAGGGGTTCTTATAAGCTACCCAGAGAGCCCAATACCCCTTAATTAAGGAACATGGCTTAAATTATATAGGGCTTCATATTATGGTTTAAGCCATATTCCTTAGTTAAGGGGTATTGGGCTCTCTGGGTAGTCCATTCTGAAAGTGTGAACTTTTATTTCCTTGGGTTTTGGGCCAGTGAGTTATCATTAGGGGCTACTTAAAGGATCAGGGGACTTAGTAAGTAGGTTATAAGTAAAGTTATAAGTCCCCTAAGTGGGGTTATCCTAATTATAACCTACTTATAACCTTACTTACTAAGTCCCATGAGCCTTTAAGTAAACCCTAAACCCTTAAATGGAACCCCATTATAGAACCCTATAGCACCCTTAACTGGGCTTTGGAGTACCATACTTTAATACTTTTTTCCCGAAAACCCCTCTGGGGTTGGGTTCTCGTTTAGTGCTCCAACGCAAGGTGCGCGATATCGGGCCGTGTCTTGACGGAAGCGCTTTAGAAGACTAAACGGTGCACGGGCCTTGATATCGGGTGCGCGGACGGTTCGGGGGTGCGTACGGGGTGAGGGCGTGGACAAGGGGCGGGAGCGCGATATCGGGTGCGCGGACGGTGCGCGGTGAAAAGAATCCTGC
>BGNK01001070.1:88531-109560 GCA_003297005.1 Symbiodinium sp. clade A Y106 | reverse complement strand
CCCCGCGCAAAAAAAAGCACCCGAACCCCCCCATCCCTCACCCCCCATGCAGTCGCGAGCTCGGAACCTCCGAACACCGCAACCTCCGTCGGTAGTGGTTCGGGTTCGGGACCAGGCGGGGCACTTACTGTTTTCATTCTCATCGGACTTCGGAATATGTGGCTTTGGGGTCTTGGCGTAGGAACTAAGCGGCTAGGGGTTTAGGGTTCAGGGCTGAGGGTAGTTAACCTTCAGCCTCTTTGGGCTCATGTACTCCTTGGGGAGGATCCTAAACTAGATCCCACCGGTGGGTGCATAAAGTACCCTTCAGTAGTATGTTCTACTTTAGATCCTTCCGGAAGTCTGGGTAGCCAAAGCTTTGGCCTCGACCTTAAACCGTGAACCATCAACCATCGGCAACTAAGGGAATGTTAGGGTTCAGGGCTTCAGTGGCTCTAGGCTGTGCGATCTGTTGCATGTGCCTGCAGATTGTTGAAAGTCTTGTCAATCCCACCTGCATTTGGAGTTCCATACCCATCAGGAATTACTGGGCCATTTGTATACCCACACAATCCCACACTCGTCCACTGGGATAGCCGCTAAGATGACGAAATCAGTGCAAATATCACGGCAGTATCATTGTTGTTATTATCGCAACAAATATAATTGTGATAACAATTGCTATTACGGTTGTAACTATGACTATGATTATGAATATGATTATGACTATGAGTGTTATTGGTGTCGTCGGTTTTTGTTCTTATTGTTGTTATTATGTGTACAGTTACTAATATTACCAGCATTATTTTGGTTGTTACACTCTAGAGAATGCGAAGGAGGACGACAGCGACGAAAATGACAGCACGATCTGCTGAGCAATCGAGCTTGCAAGGGTCCGGCCAAAAGGTTAGGGTTTAGGGTTTAGGGCCCTAAACCCTGAAGCCCTGAACCCTAAACCCTAAACCCTAACCGAAACCGCGAAGCCCTCAGCACCTGCAACCTGAAACACTGCTCCGTTTCGAACCCTCAGCTTGCTAAAGCACAAGGAATTCCAGCGACAAGGCTGTGAAGCCTCCCCAGAGAGTCCAGCACCCCTTCAAGGAATATTTGGCCTTAGGGGTTATAGTGTTGGGGTTTGGGAGCTTAGGACGTGTTTGAGTTAAGGGTTTCAGAGGTTACGGTCGTAAAGTTCAGGGATTTAGGATTTGGCCTTAAGGGGTTAGGGGTTTAGCTGGCGTGCCCCAGACCCCGATCCCCTAATTTGGGGCCCTATACTACTAAGGGTACTTTATAGGAACCCCATTAAGGGATCTACCCCTAAACCCTAAAACCCTAAACCCCTAACCCCTGAACCCTAAAAACCGAAACCCCTAACCCCTAAAGCCCCATTAAGGGATCTACTTTTTGGATCCTCCCGGGGGTCTGGTGTAAGTAGGAGGGTTATGGTTTGAACCGAGGAGCTGAGGGCTTATCTACTCGTGGCTGTGCTGAGGGTAGGCTTTAGGTTGTTGGGCTTTCGGGTTTTATATAGGGTTTTATTTAGGGTTTAGGGTTTTAGGGTTTAGGGTTTTAGGGTTTAGGGTTTTAGGGTTTTATGGTTTAGGGTATTAGGGTTTAGGGTTTTAGGGTTTTCGGGTTTAGGGCTAGCCCAGGGGATTGGGGTTTCAGGGCTTTGGGCTTTTGGTTCAGAGTTTAGGGTTTATTGGTTTTGCTCTCCAATACAAAAGGATTTCTGGCTTACCGGTGGAGTGCTTCCATCATGTGCCCTGAGTCTCAGGTATGTCCAAAGACCCAAACCCGAAACCCTTTAACATAAAGGATCCGAGCAGACAACAAAAGACTCAAAACAACTGCGAACCCTGGTCAAACGAGGAGGCCCTTGACAGAAACTCGATAACAGCCTAAACCCTAAACCCCTAAACCCCTAAACCTCTAAACCCCTAAACCCCTAAACCCTAAACCCCTAAACCCCTAAACCTCGATAACACCCTAAACCCTGACCGAGGGGTGCAGGGCTTCCTGGGTTACGATGCAAGAATGGCAGAACAAAGGCCCTCCTCCTGATTTCGCCGCCGTTTCATGGGCCTTGAAAGTGCGATTCTGTTTTGGGGGAAGAGGATCTACGAGTAGCCTGCAATGTAGCATCGAATCAACTTTCATGCTGATACCTCCGAGTCACAAGCCAGAAGACAAGATGAACACTTAAAAGTTCATGTTTGTGCCACGATATTCGACATAGCACGCAACTTAACAGAGCTGTGACGGGGCGTGGCGGCAAACACCTGCCCGACAATCCTGAACCCCTCAATTGGTCCTGGTACATTGGCTGCTCCGTTGGCTTTGAGTTCTATCCTCGGGTTCTACTTGAAGGGGCAGGGGACTTAGTAAGTTGGTTATAAGTAGGGTTATAATTAGGGTAACTCCAGTTAGGGCACTTATAACTCTACTTATAACCTACTTACTAAGTCCCTTGCCCCTTCAAGTAGAAGGGAGCTGGAGTACTACGCATTCTTTTCGCCGGTTTGGGTCTGGGTTCGTTACGTGGGACCTGCTGCGGAACAGAAGTTGCTACCTTTCCTTCCTTGCTTACGGTGACCCCAAAACGCTTAATAACTCTAAACGACTTAGGCCATCTCAGACCCCTTCCCCCAACCCTAAAGCCTGAACTGAGCAACAAGCCCTGTGCAGCAACAACCCCACAGCCCTAAAAGCCTACATCCTAAACCTCAGCCCTTACCAACTAACCCTTAATAATCTCAAGTCTATACCCCTAACCTATACAGAATATTATATATATATACCTTAACCCTCCAAAACCTACTTTTTGTAGGCTCCCTATAAAATTCATATTAGGCTTTATAATAAGAACCTACAAAAAAAGTAGGTTTTGGCAAGTCCAGGTATATATGTACCCCGGAAACTTTAAGCCGTTCACACGCCCGAAGCCCGACGGTTTCAGAGCCCCCGGGAGGATCCAAAAAGTAGATCCCCTTAATGGGGGTTCCTATAAAGTACCCTCAGTAGTATAGGGCCCCAAGTTAGGGGATCTATTTTCTAGATCCTCCCGGGGGTCTGGGTTGGAGGCTAAGAGGAAAGGTCGAAGTCAGGTGCAGGACTCTAAGGGCTCCTTTTAGGGTTTACGGTTTAGGGTTTCCTTTTAGGGTTTTAGGGTTTTTAGGGTTTTCGGGGTTTAAGGGCTTACTTGAAGGGGCAGGGGACTTAGTAAGTTGGTTGTAAGTAGGGCTATAATTAGGGTAACTCCATTTAGGGCACTTATGACTCTACTTATAACCTACTTACTAAGTCCCCCGCCCCTTCAAGTAAGGGCTCTTAAAAAGCTTCCACAAGGGATCCATATCCATATCTCTCTATATATCTTTATCTATATCTACTTTGGGTTTAGGGTTTTGTTGGGCTGGGTCTACCCTGGGAGGAATATGGGACTCAGCAAGTGAGGTTGTAAGTACCTTATGGGTTAAGTTACCTTATTCATAGGCCTACTTGCTAGGTCCATTAAGCATAGGGTGCCTGTGTCACAAGCCTTAAGGTGTTCCCTAGGGCTCGTTATCTAGGCTTTGGAGTACCATACTTTAATACTTTTTTTCTTAAAGGAACCCTTATGAAATAAAAGTGTATACTTTTTTCTCCCTGGTTACTTAAAAGCCCTGTTATTGTGATTATAATTGATTGGCCATGGTCAGCGTAGGGGCGAAGGAGGCAGAATTCGATGCACCCAGCCCAAAGACTTTACTGCTGGGTCTTGGGGTAGTTGTCAACTGCAGCACGTTAACTCGGCAGCAGGTCCAATACAGACGCCTGTAAATTTTGCAATACTATGTAAGCAGGGCTGCTTGCTGTCGTTAGTGTGTTTCTTGTTTGTTATTGTCATTGGCATTGTCATTGTGATTGTTATGGTTATTATTGTGACTGTTATTGTTATTATTGTTAAAGTTAGTGCTAGTGGTACGATTACGGTTGCTATTGTTGTAGTTATTCTTCCTTGCCCGTCATTATGGTAGACTATGCCACAATAAACCTAATCTTCTTGTCAAGACCCTTACATCCAAAGCCCAAGAGTCCTTGCACAGAGGGGTCCTTATTGCATCCTACTGTGGTTTACTGTAAGCTGCAGCTACACTCTTTCCGTAAACGCCGGACGCATGAACCCTCCACGTTTTTCGATGATGTCGTGCAGCTTGTGCAACCTGGAACTCTGGAGGTTTGGTATCGGTGTCATATTGTGACAACCACTCTGGTGGCAAGATAGAATGCTTTAGCTTCCGGAACGGAGCGCATCGAGTGAACAAAAGGCAGGGTGTTGGAATTTTGAGGAGTCAGATTCAGGACCTTACCCTTAACGGGTTTAGGGTTTAGGGTGTAGGGTTTAGGGTTTAGGTCAAACCTAAACCCTAAAGTTTTAGGACCTCCAGAGCTAGGGCTTGAAGCTTCGAGTTGGAAGGTTCACAGGGTGTTGGAACTTAGCAAGCTTGGTTTCCTCGCTTCAGGGTGTACGGTACGGTGAACACTTCAGTCTTGTTGACCCAAAAGATCAAGATTCTATGGCAGGGGCAGGGGAATAATTAATAGCAGTAAGATACCCTTATACGTGCAGTTTGACTTTAGGACAATAGCCCCCGAAGCCCTGTTCCAACTGTTATGGCCCCCATATCACTGAAGGTTGCCGGGACGATTTACAGAAGGTTGTCGGGATGATTTCGATCGCTCGATATCTCTCGGTTCGCCCTGTGATTATGTAAGGATGCACGTTTAGCACTACTAACCACTAGAAAAGCAAACAAATCTATCAGAACGATAAACCCTCTTTCTGCAATGACTCCCTGGCTCTTAGTAGAGAATGGGGGAATGGATCCCTATGATAGTCCCAATAACCCATTCCCCCATTCCCTACCAAGAACCAGTCAGATTAGAAAAGGGACAACAAAAAAGACTCTAAACCCTAAACCCGGTTTAGGGTTTGACTACAAGAAAGCAAAAAACCCTAAACCCGGTGTAGGGTTTAGGGTACTGTGGCTTTGGGTTCCTGCCCTGTTGCTGTTCGAAGCTAGGGCCGAGGGCTCACCCACCCCTGCGGGCTAAGCCGTAAACCTTTTAAGCCCAAAGACTTATAGGCTGTAAACTCAACTTTTCAACTTTTGTGGTTCTTATAAGGTAGTCGATTCTGACAGTTTTAACTTTTATTCCCTTGGGTTTTGGGCCAGTGAGAAAAACCAACAGAGCATATCAGCACGAAGAAGTACCTTAACTGGGGTGATAAGTGAGTATACGTAGCCTAATTGGCTCCTTAGTAGAGGGGTCATGAAGTGCCTTGCTTGGTTCAGGGGCCGTGAGAATCGAAATTAGGAGCATGCTTGTGCTCGGCTTGTTCCAACTTCTTGGCAGCTGGCCTTTGCGACACGGGGTTTCGTTTTCGGACCTTAGCGGGGAATCCTAGTCTCCCCCAATTGTGACGTCAACCAGGTAGCCCGGTACTACTCTGATGCCTTTTGGCTTGTATGCATCTCCTGCTGAGGCTGAAGGGGTCAACCGGTTACCTAGCTACTATTATTTGGGGACGGCAGAAAACGGGCACCATGAGAACAACGAAGCACTCGTTTGGCCATTACAACAGCCGAGTCTCCTGGTACGCTCTATAACTCTAGTAGTAGAGTAGGTAACCATAATATATACCTTATATTATGAAAAAGGTTAACCTTTGGTTCCCCATGATATCCGACCAGCTCTACAACCCCTAGGAGCCTTGCACCTTGACCCTACCCTCTCCCTCGCAGGGACGTCTTGCTGGTAATCTTCGGAAAGTACCAGAACGGACACGAATCAAAGTCGAACGAGGCGCACCCGATCTGGGCAGGAAACCTCATGGTCCAGCATTAGGGCCGTGATACCCGGAGGGTCCATATACACTACTATTATGGAAATCAAGGCCTTAAAAGACCATCTCCATTATGGTTTTGGAGACCTAATTCTATAATAGTAGTGTATATGGACCCTCTGGGATAGTAGGCTTCAAGGTTTAGGGTTCAGCTGCTATTGCCCTGTGGCACTTTGACACAGGGACACCCCACAGCCCAGACGCCCCAAGGCCTCTTTGGGGTCACAAGGTATGGGGTCGAGGATATCCCTGAAGCAAGACGATGAGAGACTAAACGTCTCTTAGGGATTTCAACAATTTTTGCAGACCCGAAGCCCCGGACTCTACGCCGTGCACCATACATCTTGGGTTCTATAAAAGTGATGTGAAGCTGGAATCGTGAGGTCTGAAACTGAAACGGTCAAATCTAAGGAGCCCTACTAGTACTAGTACAAGCCCCCTACATTGGTGCAGGCTCCTTGTTTTGCATGAGGAACCCTATGAGACGAAGGGGAAAGCTTCTGACACCGCACAGGTGGAAAATCTGGCGAGGGTTCTCGAGCCATATGCGGCGAAGCTTACGGTGGGCCCGCACGCAGAGTTTGGGCTGTGAATATTAACTAGATTCCTTAAAGGGCAGGCGTCTACAAGGGATCTATAGGGCTTTAGGGTCTACTAGGTTGCTGAGTAGTACCCTTTTACCGTTTTTTTAGTGCGGGGGTCTCCTGATTATATCCGAATATCAGGAAAAAGGGTGCCCTTATCATTAAGGGGCTATCCAGGACCCATGTTAAGGGCGCGCGTTCAGGGCTTAGGCTGCCTTTTGATCTCAGGCGCCTGATGAATGAACACCCTCTTTGGGGTCTGGGTAGAACGTAATCTGTCCATGTTGAGGCATGTACTGCTTTTCGTGTAGATTTCAGAAGCTGTTGTTTTTTGTTTAAAGATATATTTAGATAATTATGTGTTGTGGACGGCCTTTATCTTCAGCCTTCACTGGTCGACAAGGAAAGGAGAATTTACCTAGCTATCAAAGCTTTAGGTATTGATGCTGCTGGTCTTAGTGCTCCGCGGCTGCAGCCAGACACACGCACCCCTTGGCCAGCTTGAAGGGATCCTCTACTCAAGCACAGCAGTGCTCAGGATGCCCTGGCTGGCGTGGGACATGGGAGGTGATCGCAGAATGTGGACAGCATTTTGTTGGAAGGCGGCCAGATCTTCCACTGGGCCACCCTTTCGTTCCCGCCTGAGGGCCCCGAGAGGGATGCAGAGTGGGCTCGTGAGCTGGAAAGCCTCACGGAAGACATAGAGCATCTTTCGCAGTTTGCCATCCCTACTTGCGTTCCTTTTTTCTTGTGCACGGGAGACATGAACATGCAACCAGATGGCTTAGGCACCTCACCGGAAGCAACCAGGATCAGGCAGAGATCTTGGGAAAATTTTCTTACCAAGCACGGTTTTTGCACTTTCAATGCTGTACCGAGTGGTGTACCCGCAATGCCCATTTTGTTGCCTGTCCGCATTAGGCATGTGTCTGTTTTTCCACATGCTACAAGGCATGACTCACGGAGCATAGGCAGGGCCATTGACATAGTTTTTGGCAGCTCCTGCCTTTATGCGAGCTTGACTATCCACAACAGCATCCATTGCGGAGGCTTCGACGCGTGCCCAGTGCACAGTTGTCAAGAGCTAGGTTGTGGACACCACTTCATGCTACAAGTAGATGTGTCTATCACACCGGAGGATACCCCGAGCAGTGCGGCTGCTCGGGGTACCAGGTTTCCTGGGAGATGGTGTGATGTCAAGAGGTGGGCTGTAGTTTTAAAGCGTCCTCTTGAGCAGATCACCTCGATGGCCTTGTGCGGTTACGAAGACCGCAGCACCAGCCCAGACATTGCTGTCATTGCTCTGGAAGCGTCAACCATGCTGCTGAATACCTTAGCCGGGTCCCTGCGAGGGCTTGGGGGTCCAGACCCACGCGGAGAGCCTCAGAAGGAACCGCGGCGCAGTGACATCGTAAGCTTGGTAGAATCTGATGCTCCAGAGGATACACAGCTGCTCGCACAACAACTGCGCCTCATTAAAAGTGGAGGCCAGCTTCTCCAAAGAACCTGTAGGCTTCTGAGACGTAGGACCCCGGAGCCAGCAAGCTGCATGATGAAGGAGGGACGCCTCTTCACAGAAGCTGAAACTCTCCAGGCTTGGCAACAAGCCCTGACAGAACAAGGTGGCCATCACACGAGCGACGGAGCTTGTGGTTTTCAGTTACTCATCTCCAGCCGTCTATGGAGACTGTTAGATGAGGCGCGCCACCAAAGACTGAACAGCCTGGAACCTCCATTTCTCCAACTTGAGGTGGCGAATGTCATCTCGCAGTGGCGGCCGTCTAAAGCTATGCCCCCGGATTTGCTGCCACGTGCAATCTTTCTGTGCAACAGCGAAGAGTGGAACGACGCCATCTGGGCACTTCAGAAGTCGGCAGGGCCATCTGGCTTGGCGCACAAGCCTAGCTTGTGGAGGTCGGCAGCTTTGTGCCCTATCCACAAAAAAGGCAACCCAGCAGAGGTGGACAACTTTAGAAATGGGCCTTCTGCAGGAGACGCTCTTGACGCAAAGATGGCTAGGCACTGCCCGCCAGCATACACTGCCCTGTCAGAGTGGGGTTTGTTAGAGGTGTGGAGGACGCTTGGCTCCTTTTCCACGAGACGTCTGCTGAAGCCACGTCGCAGGGGCGTCCACTGTGGACCGTAACGGGTGATTTGCGGAAGGCATTTCCCAGTGTATTCAGGCATGATCTCCTGCACTGTTTTGCTGACGGTCCGGGCGTTTGTGGTGACAGTTTACTCCTCCTCAACTCCATCTTTCGGCATCCCCGAAAGGGGCACCCTAGGCCCCTTTGCTTACCGTTGTCTGCTGGATCCACTGGTGAGAGAGCTTCTTGCAGCAGAGTGTGGAGTAGGCCTGCAAGTCAACATCCCACATGCCTGGCTTCTATGCAGTGGCGCGGGCAGGGGTCCCCCCGTCAAGAAACTGTAAACCTTCTCACCCCATAAGTCCCTGCTCGAAGCCCACTCCACCCTTGAAGCCTCTGCCTATCTCTGCCTCAAAGGCCCTTGGTAACCTTGCCCCGCACCGACTGGCTGCCATCCTGCATGCGGATGACCCGGTCTTGCCTGGGTCCTGCAGGGGAGCTCCAAAGGAGCCTACACATTGTAGCTAACTGGGCCCACCGTCATGGAGTGGCTTTCCATGTAGGTGATAACAAAACCATCTCCATGATCTGTGGACAGCAAGCCGTTCCTCCACTTCGCCCGTCTGATACCAAGCTGTACCTCCCTGGTACAAGCTCGGTAGTCGACTGTACTCTGCACACTAGGGCGGAACACCAGCGGCTTGGACTTACCTGGACCAACTCCCTCTCCTTCCACAAGTCCATGTGTCAGAAAGCCACCCGCGCTAGTGCAATATGGGGCTTATAGCAATGAATTTGTTTCGATCTTGCCCACTCTCTTGCAAGCTGCTTGTATGTATGGTACTGAGAACTAGCTGGAAGAATTCCTTTTGGATCTCCAGAATTCGTGGGCCAGACAGATTTTCGATTTGGACACGTGGCGGAACGCGGCAGTTGCAATAGGGGAGCTGGGCTGGACCTCCTGGGCCTGTAAAGGCTTGGCATTATTCGGATACTGGGACATCCTTGACTGGGTTGAGTGGCAGGAGACACAGCGGAGCTACCGGGACTACTTGCGCAGCCATCTAGAAAGAATCTAGTTTGATACGTGGTCGGCAGAAGCAGCAACGTCCAGACAGCCGCCGACTTACACCAGCTTCCACCCTGCCCCCAGCCGCATTGTCAACTTGGTGGCAAGATCTTCATTCTCTTGGGAGGTGAGAATGGCTCACACTGAGCTCCTTGAATGGCAGACGCAGCTCGGCCAAAGTCCAACGATGCATTTTCTGCAACACCCGCACCTGGTTTCCTGCAGCTTCTGGGGCATCAGGGATCAGGTAAAAGGGCTTTTGGGGCTGTCGGACGACTTGCAGGCTGCAAACCTTTGCAGGGCAAACTTCTGCTGCATCCCACACTCCCGCACGTTCCCAGCCGTCACCGCCTGGAAGCAGCAGTGGACACAGGATGCACCGGATTCTGGGCCGACAACAGGTAAGAAAAAGAAGCACAGCACACCATGTTGCTGCGCACCTTCAGCTCACAAGGCTTCTGGGCTGCGCACACATGTTGCGAGGGGTTGCTGCACTGTTGCTTCCGATTTCCTCTGCCCCAGGGACCCTACCCACACCTCTGGTGTGGAAGAGTCTACACACACACACCACACACACACTCTCTACTACTTGTAGATGTAGGTTTACGCCGCATCCGAAGCATGTACCCCAAAGCCCTCGCCCCGAACACACCCGTGGAAGAACAGAACCGGGGCGGCTGTCGAGTTTCACAGACACATGGTGTGCGTTGTAGAAAGAGCATACTCAGAAAGCGGGGGTTTTTGCGTCTTTCTGAGGGGCGTTTGTAGTGTATCATTATATCCTTATGGGCAGTATCTGACGGTGGGTGTGCCTACATCGCAGCGTGCCCGTATACTGACTGCCCGACTAGTACCCATTTTGGGTCTCCCTACCCCTAAACCGTAAAACCCTAAACTATATTGAATAGTAACTTGGTAGAGAAGGCGTAGCAGTTTAAACAAGGGGTTGTTGGGGAATTGAAACACCCTGAGCCCCAATCCATAAACCCCAAACCTTAAAACCGAGCAAAAGCCATAATCACCCCGAAATCCCTGAACTCTAAGCCCGAAGGAGCCTTGAACCTAAAAGCCCTAAACCCTAAACCCCCAAAGCGCTAAACCCTGCGCGGAAGGTTGCCAGCTACGATACGGCCGAGAACTACCTGCCTCCAGAGTTCCATCGTGACAGGTCGGACCATCCCTCACAAATTTCAGGGTTCACCCGGACCCTTGAAAACCTACCTTTTAGAGTTCCTTACTATGATTCCTTGTACAAGTCCTCAAAGAAGGTAGGCTCGTGGGCTTCAGGGCTTCGGGTTTGGAGTAGGCGAGGTGGTACAAGGGTTCCTTTAAGGGTTCGTGGACGCTAGAAAACCTACTTTTTTATAGTTCCTTACAATGATTTCCTTTACCTGCCCAAAAAATTGTAGGTTCGTTTGGTCTGTTACAGAGCCCTTTTGGCCTTCATGTTGGTACTAGGTTCCTTATACAACTTGGTAGCTGAGTGAGTGTACTTTACACTTGTTTGATGGGCGACAAAGGTGTTCTTTTGGGGAATTTGGGGCCAGCCAAACCCGAAGCCGTCTCAAATTTTAAACCCCGAAGCCACGCCGTCCGGAAGGTCCGTTCGTGCAAACCCTTGAGAACACGTAGACTTTTGCGCACAAGCTGTGTAAAACTCCAGCTGGGTGCACACAGGTTTGCATCATACTCTGAGTGGTACTGGATTTCCGCCACTTTGCTGCACTTGTGGGGTTTTAGCACCTTCGAGGGCTTTAGGGATTTCGGGTTGAGGACGTTTAGGGAAACACTAAACCCGGAAGGCTACGGGAAGAAAGTGTGGCAGCAGGTAGCCTCAGTCAAGGTCGATACTGACTCTGCACCGCCTGAACCCTGACCTACGAACTGTACTGATTTCCAGCATTCCTGTTATTTTTGGCTGCGCAAGAAGCCCTAAACTCCACGGGCCCTACAACTAACCCCTAAACCCTAAACCCTGTACGCCACACAAATCTGAGACTTGATGTCATGAAGGCACTCAAGCTTCAATTTTAAACGCCAGACCTACCCTGACCTCTGGGTCACCCAGTAGTACCCTTGCACACGGGGTTATTTGTGATTATCATGTATTTTCCTATTCATTTTGAACATACCAAAAAGCCTACCCATATGTTCAAAAGGTTGCTGGGGGAGGGGATTTATTACGAGGCATCATTAGCATCGAGTTGCGTAGAGGGGTCTGAGTAGTTTGTCACTCCATAAACCCTAAACCCGGAATTAGCTTAAACTCCAAACCCGAAACTGAAAACCCTAAACCCGGAACCCTAAATTATCAGTGGTGGTATTTGTCAGCCTTCCTTCATACATTTATAGCACCGATTGCATGTGTTCAAACTTTCGAGGTGGAGCCTAGAATCAAATTATATAGTCCGTATCATACGTACTTAAAGGATCATGGGACTTAGTATCTAGGATTATTATTAGGGTAGCTATTCTTAAAATTTCTTATAACCCGACTTACAGGGGACTTATAACCTGACTTACTAACCCTATGTTACTTATTTTCTTGGCCTAAGTCCCTGGCCTAGATAGGCCACAGGGAAGAGCACGCACTATAGCCTTGAATAATTTCCAACACAATCTCTCAGGGCTGCTGCATGCAAATATACTAATATACCCGGACTGTATTAGTCCCCAAAGCCCGAAATACTATAATGTACCCCAAAGCCCTGTTCAAATTGTTTAGGCGCCTATAGAACCTCTGCAACTCAAGGCAAGCGGCGATGCTCCGAAGAAGCTTCCGAAACCGAAGAAGGACCTCCTTTGAAATGTAAGAAGGCTTCCTGGTTTCGAGGTTGTGGGTTTGAGTTGAAGGACTTGAAATGTAGGAGGGGTTTCGGCGGGGGGGGTGGGGGGGGCGGGGGGTCGAGTTGAAGGCTTTGAACTACGCTTATTGATCCTGAGCGGCGTTCTGGAGCACCAGACTATGTTGTTTCACGAAAGGACACAGTATAAAGGCAAAGCTTAGACTCGTGCTGTTCCTGGCACGGATGCCCGCTAAGCAACTATCCGCAGCCAGACAAGTGTATGCTATGACTTGGAATTCAGGAAATCAGCAAAGTTTTGGCTACTTTCCAGCTGTTGGTTTCCTGGTTTTGGAACTTTTGTCTAGGGATCTACAGAACATGTGCGTTTTTGCTCACCCAACGGGGATGATTCTGAGGATCTGAGTGTATAGGTCCACAAAGTAGGGCAGCTCATCAGATTTCTACCTGACTTAGGCATCAAGACCTACACTGGACCACTTCCATGTCTAGAGATGCCTGAGGCAGAAGGCTGGCACCAGACCGAAGTTTACTTCGTATTCGGGGCTTAGGGTTCAGACCTTGAGAACTTAGAGTCCCAGAGTACCAGACCGAATGAAGTATCAAAGCACATGCATAGCTCAAAACCCCTCAACCTAAGCTTCCTTTCCTGTGTCTTCCTCCGTTTTGGGATGGGTTTTTTCACAGCATATTCTGCCAAAGCAGGACGGCAAGTCCTAAGTATCAAGCCGCAATTGGAGGCGATATTGTACATAAAGCCTTCAATAGCTACTTTTTGCTTCGGTGACTTAATATTAGGTGTCGTTTTGGTTCCCGACTGGCTACCCAGTGGTTAACTGCGTTGTCGATGACTTTCCCAGCAAATCCATGAGGGGAATAGAAGGCCAGCCAGGGAGACCTTAAGATAGAGTCTTGGGGCACGTCATGTACAGTCTTACAAAAGCACCAAGCCTAAACCCTCAACCCCTAAAACTCCCGAAACCCAAAGTAACCCTAACCCCCAAGCCCCTAACTAAAGCCCGAAACTTCAAACCCCCAAACCCCTCAAACCTGGAACCGTAGCATTCAACCCAAGAAGCCTCGGAAATCCCAAAGCGTCGCGGGACCCTCCACAAGACCTTGTTACAGATTGTGTGGGACCTTGCTTAAAGGATCATGGGATGCAGTAACAAGGGGTAGTATTAGGACTAGGATAGCTACACTTCCTTTCGACCGCAATAAAGGCTTTCATCACCTTACTTACTAGTCCTCCAAGTGTCGTCCCTAAGCGGTAATGTTGCTCTTTCGGTTTATGGCTTCTTTTTTTTGGCATCTGCAAGCGTTTTGCTTACCTTTAAGGAGAGTTAGAGACAAGATCACCATTTGTTGATTTTGCGTAAGACACCACCCAGCAGAGCAACACCCTCCCACAAGACCTTGATACAGAGTCATTCCCTTATCTGCTCTGGTGCTTTTGCGAGAATGCCTGTTCAATCGGCATTTGCCATCTACGGGTCATCGACTGCAGAGAAGCGCCTTGACTGGGCGTCGCGCTCTACACGTTCACTGTGCGAAGGACGCAGAGGTTCTTCTCTGTTGAGGAAAACCATGTGTCGCAGGAGGCGGCCTGATGAGCTACGCTGAGGCACAGACGGTGACGGCTTCGGAGAAGGGAGTGACGAAGCACATGATGGGCGCCCACCGACAGCACCACGCTTCAGTGGTGGCAGCAGGGGAAATCCGTCTCGGGGCTGAATGCGGCGGCCGTCCACAGTGGCGGGGCTAAAGGCCGGGGATTAGGACCTGGAGACTTCAATCCGACTTCGAACGATGATGTCAGCAGTGGATCCTTTTCGTCCCTAAACTAAAGGGTTTAGGGTTCAGGGTTTAGTTTAGGGGTTTAGGGTTTAGGGTAGATCACCAAAAAGCCGCAGGACCCACCCATGAAGAAGGTCATCCAGTTCCTTGTCTCGCAAGCACCCAGTCTCGGGTCGTCCTGGCGAGTGATTCGGCAATCAAGGGGCCGTACTATAGGTGCCTAAGTAGTTAATTACCAACATTATTCCTAGGGTTCTTTATTATAGTTATAGTGCAATATGCCCCAAAACCCTATTCGAATTATTACGGCCCCCATATTACATAATTGGACTAGCGTGACTTCAAGGGTTCCTTTTGAAGGGGGTCTGGAAGGGTTGCAATATGTGGGTCACCATAAGGTTTCGGTAGTTACTTTTAGAAGCGAGTTTGGGTATTCTCATTCTAAGCTATATATACAAATGTATACTATCGGGGCCACAGGGAGATATTCCAACCAATCATTCCGGCCCCCGTATTAGAGTTGTTTTGGAGTGTCAGAAGGCTTTCTTCCAGAAGGCTTTCATGATATGGGTTCCACACCACACTTGGGTTTGGGGATTGGAGCAGGTGCGGTTCGGGGTTGAGAGCTTGGGGTTTGGAATTTGGGCGGGAGGCCACTGTGCTAGGTTCAAGGATGGTTGCTGAAGCCTGTTTTCCCGGGTGCAGTGCTTATCTGCATGGCATGTTCGTGTGCACATTTCGTCCAGTACTCTTGGGGAAGCACAAAGCCCCTGAACCCCGTATCCCTGAAGCCACACGAAACCCTAATGCTTCAGCCCCAACAGCCCTCAAAATCTTAATTGCAGCTGTGAATCCGGGAACCCGCAATGTACGGTCAAATCTCCGAGCTACCTCGGGGGGAAGTCGCTTCTAACAGTCTTGAGAACAGAAGCATGGGACTTAGAAAACGGGCAAGGTTTTTACGAGCTGAGGGGTATGCGGCTTACCTTATAGGGTTTACAACTAGGGTGTCCCCACCTCGACGACTCACAACTTCAACTACTTAGGGGCTGAGTAGGTAACCTTTAGCCTTGAGGGGCTCATACAATCCTACTATAGCTTAAAAGGTTAGTTATAACCTGTTTTGTGCTAGGGTACTCAGCCCCTAAGATTACAGCCTGTTTACCGCGTCCCCTGATCCTCCCAAACTGGATTCCTGAGTCCATCGGTGCAGCAGGGACAACTCACTGCCGACAACTCCTAGATATACCCTACACCCTAAGCTCATAAGCCCTATACCCAAAGCCTTAAGCCGTAAACCTGAAACCCTAAATCCTAAACCCATCTATGTCAGCCAGGATCACTGCGGAAAATCTGCAGCGGCAGTGGGAAGAAGCTTTGAAGGAGATGAGCCAAATGGTTACAGCTTAGAGCGTACGTAAAGGATCTTGGGACGTAGTAACTTTATGGGTTCCT
Source organism: Symbiodinium sp. clade A Y106 (assembly GCA_003297005.1). Taxonomy (NCBI): domain Eukaryota; class Dinophyceae; order Suessiales; family Symbiodiniaceae; genus Symbiodinium; species Symbiodinium sp. clade A. Next base: position 93,895 of record BGNK01001070.1, on the reverse strand, counting down.
TGAAGGGCTCCTTAACGGGTTCTGTATACAGTGAGGGGGTTTCAGGGTCTACTGAAAGGATCATGGGACATACTAGATAGAGATGTTTTTTGGGTCGCTGAACCTATAACTAGTTACTTACATTTATAGCCCCAAGTAGGGTACTTATTACCTCGCTTACTAAGTCCCATGATCCTTTGCGCAGACGTTAGCAAAGTGGCACTCTCTGAAAAAGGTCTTATCTTAACCCAGATAGTGGCAGGATGCTGTGTGTTTTGTTTTGTGTCTTGATCCTTTCAGGAGTTAAAACGGCCGCCCGCAACTCTAAACCGCTAAACACCTAAGTAACCCCTAAAATTTCCTAAAACCCCTGAACCCCCATTCCCTGAACGCCCAAACCCTAAGCCCCAAACATACTCCCGAGTAGGGCTTCTTTCCGACTTCTCAGCCGGCGCGCCCAGTCTTGCAGAAGTCTTCCGAGACGCCAACACACCTGTGGTGTTGCCTTAACTACTTGAAGGCTCATGGGACTTAGTAAGTAAGGTTATAAGTAGAATATAATTAGGATAACCCCACAGGGGACTTATAACCCCAATTATAACCTACTTACTAAGTCCCATGATCCTTTAAGTAATTGATAATATAGAGCCTGAATATCACGGTGAGACTGGGGTTTGTAGAAGGAAGGCAGTTCAATCTTTCAGGCCTTCCTTCGTCATTCGCAGCAAGAGCCTTTTGCTTTTAAAGCCCGAAAGCTCCTAAAACCCCTGAACACCAAAAGCCCTAAACCCCTAAACCCTAAATGGGAGTTTCCGAAAATTAGGGGTACCTTATCTTGGGGTCCTTATAATAAGGATCCTACTATTTAGGGTACTATAGTAGGGTCCCCTATTTTCGGAAACTCCCAAATCGTGGAACTTTACCTCGCACTGTACTCTGGGACTTCCAGGTTAGTGGTTTCCAGTTCGTGGTCCTGTTCTGGGTTCAGGATTCAGGGATTTTGGTTTCGGGTTTAAGTTTAAGGGAATTCAGGAAATTGTAAACTCGGCATTGGAGTACCATACTTTAATACTTTTTTTGTACCGGTTACTTAAAGGGAACCAGAATGAAATAATAGTCTATATACTTTTTTTCTCCCCGGATACTTAAAAGCCCAATATATATATATATATATATATGCCGCCCCCGAGAAATGACGGCCTATCCTGAACAAAGATTATGCCGGGGATCCTAATGTTAACGTCCTTGAAAAAAGGTCTCCCATTTGGCCCTTGCTCTCTTTTTCCGCGGGCACTCTTGGGGTTTGCAATCTGGTGAGCCCAAGGTCCGTGACTAATTTTTTGGAACGCTCTCGCGGAAAGGTAACTTCCCCTTTTTCCCTCCTCCTGGGGACCCACCTGGACGTGGTAGGAAGGCTGAGAACCCCCTCAGTCGAAGGGGGAAGCCAAGAGGTCCCCGAGATTTTGATTTTTTCATAAAGCTGTATCCGATCCAGCGTCTGCTGGCCAGCCTCCCTGTATTGATTGCGTTTCCTGGCCGCTATTCTTGACAAGCAGCACCGCTTCTAAATTACTGCACCTGTAAAGATATATGCCTGGCCAACACCTGGACATTGCTGCAACTCTTGCAGGGTTTCCTTTTCGATTTCGCTTGCACCCACGACTACACGCCGGCTGATGATTTCCCACGCTGTTGGGGTCTGTTGATGCTGAGAGAATGCACCCTAGACCCTAAACCCTGAGCCTGAAGCTTAAACCCTAAACACCATACGACCTGAACCTACTTATGCAGCACGACGAACCACGCGGCAGGAGAATCCGCCACCCAAGCCGCTGGACGTTGGGGGGCCGGAAGGCAGTTGAAGGGTTTCCTAAACCCCAAGCGCTAAAACCCTAAACCGAAACTCCCTAGGGCCTTGGATAATGTAGGAACCTGATTAAGAAACCCTGGGTCTTTATTAGGGTTCCTTATATGAATCCTATTATTTTGGGGTTATAGGCCCAGGGTTTCTTAATCAGGTTCCTACATTATCAGGATTCCTTGAAAGGTTCCGAACCCTACACCCTACTCAAACCCCTGGGGCCTACTCAACTGGGCTTTGGAGTACCATACTTTAATACTTTTTTCTTAATGGAACCATTATGAAATAAAGGTTTAGGCTTTTTTCTCCCTGGTTACTTAAAAGCCCAGTCAACAACATGAAAAGCCGTGGTTTTCAAGGACAAAGCCACATGAGATTGAAGTGAGAACTTCTATATACTGGGCTACATCGGCAAATTTAGCAGGACATAGGACTCTTCGTTTCATAGGATTCGGTGTCGTTTTGTCTAGTGAATTTCTGTTGTGTTTGGAGCTTGAAGTTGGTTGGAAAGATTTGATGCGTGGCCTTTGGTTCAGGAGCTTCGTCAGAGTCGGGGATGCGCGAGGGTCAAAGAATGTTCCTTAAATCACATGTGGGTTCTTCTTGTGCTTGAATCAGATTTTCGTGTCATGGTAAAGGGTTGCTCCTCACATGATGGGTATGCGGCTCTTTGGCAACATGAAAGCATCCCTAGTGCAACCCTTATTACAGGAGGAGGCTCTATTTTAAGAGTATCATCCCGGCATACTCATTCGCCCGTGAGACCCTTACCAAACAATATGCAGGCTTTGTAACAACTCTGTAAACCCTTGAATATGCTCTACATTCCTGGGTAATGTATATTTCTGACTACTGGATCGAAGGCAGGATGATTAAACGGCTGTGAGGATCAATACGCTGAGGTTTAGAGTTTAGGGTTTATCGTTAGGCATTCATGGAGCAGGGGGTCAACTTTGATTGCGGCTGATGGGCAGAGCCTTGCATTACCCTACTGTTGATGGACAAAATCCTGCATGACCCTAAGGACCCTAAACTATGGGAATTATGGTATATTCCTTATAATGGGTAATGCAGGATTTTGTCCATCAACCCTAATGAGGAATATACCAACATCCCAAGAGTCTGCTGAAATACTTGATTTAACATAGTCCGCAGCCCTAAGCTCAGAAAATCCAAAGACTGGCAAGTCTTATTAAAACCGTTGCAGACACACTTATGAAAAAATCTTGTTCTCAAGCCCTATGCAACCCCTAAACGACCTTAAGCAACCCCGTAAAGCCCTGCGACACTTTCAAGAAACCCAATGGAGCACCATAAACCCCTGCTATCACACACCATAAGTTTCAATTTCCAATAAGTTCATATAACCTTAAGTTCATGTAACCCTTCAAGATGGCTTAAGTTCATATAAACCTGAAGCGATCTCCAGGTGAGATGCCTGAGCTCGAGATTCCCGAAGGCTTCGGAGAGGCTTTCGGGAGGGGTTTAGGGTTTAGGGGTTTAGTGTTTAGGGGTTTAGGGCTTAAGGGTTTAGGTTTTGGGCCTGGGAGTTTAGGGTTTTAGGGTTTAGGACTTAGGGGAGGTGGGTTTAAGCGGCTGGAGGTTTTGGAGTTTAGGGCCTAGTGGCTTTGGGGGTGCAGCAAGCTCGGATTGCGGGGTTGATCGCACAATGTTAGGGTTCCCCTACTTAAATCATAGGGCTCCATATGCATTCTGCTTCAATGTCGGTTCTGCTTCGTTTCATGGCTCTGCTTCGTTTCATGGCTCTGCTTCGCTTGGCGTATGCTTAACTCCGATTGCTCAGCAAACGAATGATTTTCCTCGTCGCTGCTGCCTCAGCATCCACTTCGAGCAGCTTGCAAAAAAGCTGCTACAGACCCCGACAATCGATGCAAGGAGCACAGCTAGGACGACCATGTGCATAAGAAGAGTGCTTGTTAGGCTACTGCTTTCGAATCACATATGCATACCATGGAAAAGTCATTGCATTGCNGCACAGCTAGGACGACCATGTGCATAAGAAGAGTGCTTGTTAGGCTACTGCTTTCGAATCACATATGCATACCATGGAAAAGTCATTGCATTGCTTCTTTGCAACTCCCCTTCTTGCTGTATTGCTCACGCACCTACGTTTTTCGCTTGTGTGAACCATCTAGAAGGCTTGGAATTGGCACCTTTTGTGTGCCGGCAAGGACTTGTACTTTGATTCTCATCACGCAATGCCTGATCAGGNTACTTCGCCAATTCAAGCAGCTCGGTAAGCTGGCGGTATGAACTTGCCTATTTCTTGAAAACAAGGCTCCTCCCACTCGCGAAGTGGTAGAGGAGCATAGCTCTCACCGATAGACTGCCTAGCGGCAACCCTTGAATCGATGAAGGCAAGCTTCTTGGCGATGCTGTTTTGCTCGGGCTGTCGCTCCGAGCCGTCGCTCCTGAAATATGGAACAAGCAGGCATTGGCATCTGCAGCTCTCGAAGCAGAACCATCGAGGCAGCATCATGCAACGAAGCAGAACGTTAGTTTCGGCCAGGCCGCCCTGTGGCCTTGTCCGGCCGACTTGGAAAAAAGCTTGTTAGGCCTGTGNGCTTGGGCCCGCGTGCGTTCGTGGGAAGTGGAATCATGAATCGAACTGGAATCATGGCTGAAGTGGAATGCGTTTCCCCAAGGCATCCAGCACTTAATGAAAGTTGGCTCCGTTTCTAAGGAGAATGTCGTTCCATGGTTCTGCTTCGCCGCGTTTGGGTTCGACTCCGTACCGTAGGCACCCGTCAGAACTCGCATTTGTTTCGAAGCAGAACCAGTAATCGAAGCAGAATCATGAATNATGGTTCTGCTTCGCCGCGTTTGGGTTCGACTCCGTACCGTAGGCACCCGTCAGAACTCGCATTTGTTTCGAAGCAGAACCAGTAATCGAAGCAGAATCATGAATCGAAGCAGAACCATGGCTGCACCAATCTGGTTGGGAACTGCCTCTGCCTTGAAACTGTAGTAGAAGGTTGCACACATGTCCCAGACCTTGGCCCACGGGCCAGCCTTTCCCTCCTAGTTCTACTTTGTACTGNCTCTGCCTTGAAACTGTAGTAGAAGGTTGCACACATGTCCCAGACCTTGGCCCACGGGCCAGCCTTTCCCTCCTAGTTCTACTTTGTACTGCAAGTAAGTTGAAGGCCAAGGCTTTGGGACTCATCCAAACCGAACCAGCAACCAGCCCTTCCGTGTTGGCGAAAGCCAGCATGTGGTACCCTCACGAAGGCGACAAAGCAGAGGGATGCCTCAGTCACCCAAGCGAGTACAACGATACATTAGTCAGCCTGCTGCTGTCTTGCAAGAAAGGGCATGCCACCAACCAACAAGCCCATTTCAGTTTCAGCAAGTCACATGCAGCCGGTGTCGCTCTTCGGCCGGTGTAATTCTCGGAGCTCGGGGAGGTATCAGCACGGAGCACAACGAAGCCGAGCTGGCAAGTATCCCGGGGCTGCTCGGAAAAGCACAACAGCACTTGTCGAAGAGATCGTTCATGCTTG
>BGNK01001070.1:26202-88488 GCA_003297005.1 Symbiodinium sp. clade A Y106 | reverse complement strand
GATCGCGACGGGGACCCTGGGCAACTGTTGCCCGAACTAGCCTGCAAAATCGGAGTTCCAGCCGCGGAGCCAGTCGGCCATGACTACGACATGTTTCTAATGACAAAAGACTTGAGCAACAGCCCCAGGCACCAAGCAGAACCATCAATCCAAGCAGCATCATGGTTCAAACGGAATGTGTTCGGACTGCTATGATTTAGGGTACTTATAACTCTACTCATAACCTATTGTAACTCTACTTATAACTCTACTTATAACCTACTTACTATGAAGCCGGGTCGAAGCTTGCGGTTGACCCGGACCCCCAAGGCAAGGACCCTTCAATAAAGCCGCTAGGGTGCTTAATAGAAGGTATTTTGGAGTACAAAGAGGGTAGTTGGGGCGTCTAGGTAAGCTTTAAGGCTTAGGGTTTAGGGTCTGAGGTCTCGTGGTTAGGATTTAGGGTCCAGGTTGTCTAGGGTTTAATTTGGCTTTAGACGGCTCGTTTGAGGGGTTCCGATACGGAGCCTCTCTCCTGTCTTCCTACGAACGGTTCCTTTAGCTTTTGATGAAACTTAAATTTGGTAGAACTTGGGCATTACTTAGAGAGTCGGGGGACTTAGCAGGTATGGGTCATAATCAGTGAACAAAATAACTACCTACGGAGTCCCCCGACAACTCCCAGTAAGGGTGGAGATTCGGGCTCGCACATTTGCGTTGGATGGAATATGTTCAGGGTATTTCAGGGTTCTAGGCGTCTACGCACATGGAGAATGCCTTAACGGGGTGTCTACTCTCTTTTTCAACAACCAGACCCAAAAAAGAGTTCAAACTTTGCAAGATCGACCACGTGCATACGGCCAAAAAGATTTAAAGCTCTCCCATCGACTATGTATGTCTGTCATCGGGGCTCCAAGTACAATTGGCCCACCAAATGAGGCTTCCCGCCTAGAGTCTTAGGGCTAAGGGTCTATGGGTTTAGGCTTGGGGGGGTTAGGGCTTTGGCTTGAGAGTTTTTCTTACAAGACTGACGTACCTTTCCTCACAAGACTACCTATAGTCTCCATTGTAGTTCCTTTTGTTGGTTTAACCATATTTATATTGAGGATCCTATAAGGCAACCCCATAAAGGAACTACAATGGAGACTATAGGTACAGTTTGGACAACTGCCCGTTGGGTTGTTTCCGAACCTTTACCGGCCTTTCTCTGGCTGGATCCAACTAGGTGCATGACATATCATGTGTGGTTGTATCCGGAAGTTTCCAAAGGACCTGGTAATGGGGTACTTGGGTTTTGGGATACTAGCTTTGTAGTTTTAGGCTGGTAGTTGGGAAAGTACACAGAGGTGTTCACCGAAGCGGCAGACTTAGCCCGGCGATGTGCGACGCTACTGCACCTTGGAATTACACAGCTGCCCTAAACCCTAAACCCCTAAACCCTAAACCCTAAACCCCTAAACCCTAACCCTAACCCTAAACCCCTAAACCCCTAAACCCTAAACCCTAAACCCCTAAACCCTAAACCCTAAACCCTAAACCCTAAACCCCTAAACCCTAAACCCTAAAGGAATACCAACAGCAGTGGGAGCGTTGTGGGGCCCCGAACCCTGCATCCGGCCGATACTCTGTTTCCCTAAGGGTCCATGTGCCAAAATAGAAATTATATACTTTGACCCTAAAGTACCTCCCAAAGGGTCCAAAGTACCGATAGAGTAGAATGTAGGGTTTCCATATTAGGAATTACTATTATGACTTAGGGAAGTATCCCCCATAACAGTACAAAGGACCCTTTGGGCCTATATAGGGACGATGTATATACTATATATGAGTACATGGAACCTTAGGGTTTGGCTTCTGTCGAAAAGGTGGCTGATTGGCTCCGGCTACGCATGCGCCTATCGCGTGCACCCCTCTCGAGACGATGGTGAATTTTTGAGGCAGGTCTCTCACAATCACAGTCTCTTCAAACGCCAGGCCTTGGGCATCGCGCCTTCCAGCCATTGGCTGCACGAGACCGCACCCCCTCACACAGTGAGTCCGCTCTGTTTTGATCCGGGTAGCGTTAACCTCGCCCACGTGCTCCAGGTAACACCAGAAACGCTTGCGTCGTAGATGAAAATTGCAGGTACTTGGACCGTTAGGGTGCGCAGGGTTGAAGATGTCTTCCAAGACTAGAAGTGATCACGATAGATGATTTCGCCGGAAACCTAAACCCTCAAGGCAGCTTCCTAGCAATGCAGACTGGACACCCTAAATGCCAAACCCTTGCAGGGTCCCAAAGCCCTACACAAAGATCGTTGATGGAACCCTTTGAAGGAATCCCGATAATACCCAATGGAACCGGTTTAGAGTTTAGGGGTGTAGGGTGTCGCAAAACTGTTGCAAAAGGAACTCCAGGCTTGTCACACCTCACCGATCAACTGGCCGATAAGTCGAGTCAGCGGAGAGTCCTGGCAGGGGTTGGAGCTTAAGGATTTCGAAGTTCTAGGAATCCAGCACTCTGGGGTTGAGGGGGTTTATGGTTAACGGTTCAGGGCTTATGTTTTTTGCTTTCGGGTTGCCGGGGGTTGCATAGGTGTTAAGCGTTCAAGGTTGCCAGGTAATTCCTGACTAAGTTCCATTGATTTCTAAGTATAGGGATGCAGGGAATTGAAAGTTGGAGTTGCAAGTTGCAGGTCCTTCTCATGCAGATTCCCAAACGTTCAACGATGGCCGTTTCCTAGTCCAGCCGTTTACCCCAGGGATCAAAATAGTCCAAAAGCCTTATATAGTATGGTCTTTGGGCCCAAAAGCCTTAATATATGAGTCCTTAGATCCCTAGGATTACAGGATACAAGATCTTGGGCTGATTTTCAAGTCGAAATTTCGGGTAGACTCTGAACTCTACCCCGGGCCCAGGGATCTCTACTTGGAGGTTCATGGAACTTAATAAGTAAGGGTTTAGGGTTCCTTAAAGGGTTCTATAAGGGATCTTTAGGGGCTTAGGGTTTATAGTCTACTTGAGGAATCATAGGACTCAGGAAGTAAGGTTGTAAGTACCTAAATTTGGGCTATAAATAAATATAAGTATAGCTACCTTAAGCATAACATAACCCTAGTTACTATTTCCCATGACCCTTTAATTTAAGTAAACCCCCAGGACATGAAGTAGGGTTTATATTACCGTTTTGGTGAGTGTAGATAGGCCTCCTTTTGAATATTGGTGAGTGTATATATTGGGTTTTATTGTGGGGATACTTGTAATATAAACCATACCCTACATGGCCTTCTGGGTTGATCTAGACTGGGCTTTTAAGTAACCAGGGAGAAAAAGTATAAACTTTTATTTCATAATGGTTCCTTTAAAGAAAAAAGTATTAAAGTATGGTACTCCAAAGCCCAGTAGATGTGCGGTCTGGGGGAGTTAAGGTTTACCACAGACACACTAGAGCCCTTCACCCTGCACGGTTTAGGGCTTAGGGTCTAGGGTTTCCCCCAAACCCGAAAGCACCAAACCGTGAGCCCTCGAACCTAAACCCTAAACTGCCCCAAAATCCTAAAATCCCAAAGCCCTAAACCTCTAGAGCCTAACCCCGCCTCCACCCAAAACCCCTAGACTAAAGCCTCTCACAAAACTTTACATCTTCTGGGACTCCTGATCTGGTACGTGATGGTTCAAAGCATTAGAACCACAAGCCTTACAACTACATTCCATACTTAAAGAAAGAGACCGGGAACCCAAATCCAGAGCACTCTTCCGGCCGTTTCTCATGCTTTCAATATATGGTTGGGCTTTTTGCTCATTGTGGCTACTGAGGTGTAAGGTGAGGTCAGCGTAGGGTTTTGTCGTCCCAGACTTCGTGAGGCAGTACTATTGACCCACTCCCATCCCCACGATGTCCGGGCTCATCAGCTGGTTGACGCCAGGTGCCGCCTCTGAACATGGTCCGGGGTTTAGGGTTTGTGGATTCTGTATGAAGGATCCCGTATATTACTTCCATAAGGTAGGCTCTTTGGAGTTCAGGTAGGGCTGAGAAGAAAGAGACGGACGCATTAGATGCCGTGAGGGGGGCCGCTCAGTGAGAGCATCATTGTGGCGCTGGAAAACAGTTTAGGATTCAAGGTATTTGTTCTAGACACAAGAGCAAACATGCGCGATGTGGTAAAAAACTTACCCACGTTCCGAACCACACGTGGTGATGAGATCCTGGAAGTATCTCCCGGGAGTCCCTAGTAGGGACAGGCAGCATGCAGAAGATTCCTTAACCAAGCTTAATCCTCAGAGCCTTGGTGGGTTTTGAGTTTTGGAGTTTAGTTCATCGCACAGCACGGAAACGATCGTCCTCGACACGGCAATTTAACCTCCCAAGCCCGACCGAAGTGCATTTAACAGCCCGAAGCTCATTCCAGCCGAAGTCCTTTCCTACTATCCACAGCAAGACACCACTACGGTTTAGGGTTTAGGGTTTAGGGCACTGACTAAGCAAAAACTGAAACGTGGTACTAAAACAGTTAAACAATGCAGCACGCAACAAACGGAAACCAAAGGCTAAACATTACAGTTCAGGATGGTACCACACTAGAAGGTAAAAAGCAAGTCTTCTTAAACGCACACTCAAAACACAGAAACCCTAAGGATCCATGTACTCCTATAAAATATAGTATATCCGTCGGCCTTAAAGTCCCTATATAGAAGTACTCCAGGGTCAAAGTATATAGTATATTATTTGAGCACATGGACCCTTAGGGAAAGCAACCGCCGCTGGCCTCCCGACTTCCCCAGGCTTCGAGGTCCTGGAAGAAGCGGAAGGCGGGCGTCCGCCTGTGGCTTCCGGCAGGCACGCTGTGTCCGTTTAGGGTTTTCGGGTTTTGGAGCGTAAGGCTTACCAAAGAATATTGTTGGCTAATCTGTTGGGACCCTCAAAAAACCTCAAAAGGTTGAAGGCCACGTACTGTACCAAGGTTGTCGCTTCTTCTTTTGTGTGGGTGTGTCTGCGTGTGTGGGCTGTTGCTTGACTGCCTTGTTGTGCTTGAAAGCTCACGAATTCAAGGTCCAAGGTTGTATGCGAATCGAGTTTGGAATATGGGATCCGGAGCTGAGGGCATTTGATGCATGATCCCGGGCTCAGCATTTGGGCTCAAGCCTTTCGTGTCCCAGGAAAAATCTCAATGACTTCGGCTGAGAAGCCTTGAACCTGCAAAGCACCAACTCAGACACCCTAAACCCAACGCCGTAAAACTTACCCCTACACTCCACTAAACCCAAAAATTCCGTTAGCTCGGTTCAAAGACACGAAGCCGTAAATCGTCCAGCCCTGTCCTTCAGGCATCACAAACTCTATGATACCCTACAATGCGCAAGTATGGGGGCACTGCCACTACAGGCGCCTGAATACTTACTAATAGACATCATTCCTTCAGGTTCCTTAGCAGATTCCCACTTAATTAGTACCCAGAGGGTCCAAGTACCCAAATAGCAGGGTCTTTGATCCCAAAATCCATACTCTGAATGGTTTTTGGACCTTGAAACCCTACTATTTGGGCACTTGGGCCCTTAGGGGCATACACCCACAATCCACTATCAAACCACAATATGCACGAGCAAGTCGACCAGCATCCAATCTCAAAAGCCAGCGCTACTACGATGTCCACAAGCCTCCAATTTCAGCACATCCGACGGAATTTCTGGAAGGAGTTTGAGAGAAGATTCCCTGCAACACAGTTGGTGGATTGCTTGCTGCTTGCAGTCCCTCTCAAACGGGACAAAACGTCGCCGACCCAGTTTGACATCAACTCGAGCCATCACGGCCCCAATATTGTGAGGGCCCATGCGATGTGCACTGAGATCTGCAGAAGGCTCCGGAATGTAAAAGCTCAGAACCTCAACCCTCAACCATTTTAACCCTAAAACTGTAAACTCTAAAATCGTGAACCCTGAAACCATAAACAAAATCAAGCCCTAAACCCTAAAACCCTAAACCCTAAAGACCAAAGCCCTAAACCCTAAAACCCTAGAGCCTTAAGCCCTCAACAACAAACCCGAAAGCCCTAAGCCCTAAACCAAAAAGCCCTAAAACCTCAAACCCTACGGCCCTCAAACCCTAAACCCTAAAACTCAGAACCCTAAACTCTAAACCGTAAAACCTTGAAGCTTTGGGCTTTCTGCCTCTCCGCCAAGGTCAGGGGCACCCCCAAGGAATGGAGGAAGCCCATGTGGCGATTCAGCTCCTCTTCCGGTTTAGGGTTTACCTTAATCCGGAAAAACCTACCTTTTTAAAGACATATAAAAAGAAGTCATAATAAGGAACCCTACAAAGGTAGGTTATTCAGGCTTAAGGTAGGGTTTAGGGCTTCGAACGAATGTCTCCACCAAGGCGGGGGTTTTTAGGGCTCCTTATTTGCCCAGTATCCTAGCGGGAAACCCTAAACCCTAAACCGTGGCTCTGCGGTTTAGGGTTTAGGGGATTATGTAGGCATTGGAAAGCCCCAGAGAGGATAAAGGTTACCTCTGATACCACGGAGGTTGAGGGTTTCGAGTTTTAGGTTCTTTCTGGGTATTGAGGGCCAGAGCGGGGACCTAGATCTTAAGGTTTGCGCTTTATAGGGTTCAGAGCTTAGTATTGTTTTTGGTGGATTGAAGGGAAACCTGGGTCATTGCTTAGAGCATCAATGCTGCCCAGGTGACCCTAAGCGTCCATGTATTCATATAGATACTGCATTGGCCTTAAAGTAGTCCCTATATAGGTACTTCAGGGCCAAAGTATATACTAGTTGGGTGCATGGACCCTTAGGGTGGAGTGGGAATCTTGTTCAGGGATCGAGGAGATTGGATGCTTCGAGTCCATGGCTCTAGCACAGCAACTGCTTGGGGACTGAAATGACCGAGTACATGCAGCTTTGCTTAGCTATGGCCGCTAGAACCGACCTAAACTCTAAACCCTATAAACACTAAACCCTATAAACCCAACAAAACCCAATAAACCCTATATGCCCTATAAGCCCTGAAACCTACAAACCCCTAACCCGTATAAACCCTATAAGCCCTATAGACCCTATAAACCCTATCAACCTTAAACCCTATAAACCCTGAACCCTATAAGCCCTACAAGCCCTGAAACCTCAACCCTAAAACCCTAAGACCCTAAAGCCCTAAACCCTAAATTCCTAAATCCCTAAAACCCGAAAGCCCTAAAACCCCAACGGCCCTGAGCCCTAAACCCTAAACCCCGAAAGTCCTAAGCCCTCAAACCCGAAGCGTCCTCCAAGTCCTCTGTGCCCTGCACAACAAGTCCTGGAGGAGCCTTGGCAACACGCTGGCAGCGTGCCATAGGGTCGCAAAGGAAGGGTTTAGTGGTTTAGGGTTCGGGGTTCAGGGTTTAGTGGTTTAGGGTTCAGGGTTGGGGTTCAGGAATCATGGGTTTAGGGTATCAAAGTCTTAGGGGCTGAGCACCCTAGCCCAAAGAAGGTTAAGTTAAGCTTTTGTATTATGCCAGGACTACATAAACTCCAAAAGGTTAAAGGTTACCTACTCAGCCACTCAGCCCAAAGGAAGGGTTTAGGGGTTTAGAGTTTAGGGCTTTGGGGGGTTTAGGCTTGGGGGTTCAGATTGTTCAGATAGCACACCCAGAAGGTCCCAAAGGAAGGGTTCAGGATTTGCGGCCATCAGAGGCTTAAGGTTTGGCGTTGTGGGGTTTAAGGCTTCGGGGTAGTAATATCGGGTTCAGGTGTGGTAGGTTGCCTGTAGGGGACTTCGGTTTTCGGGATCCCTTGGCTTGCCGACTTGCGGGCAGGTCGAGATTAGGATGCCGGAGCCTTTAGGATTTAGGGCTTGGGGGGTTCGGGTTTAGTTAAACCCTAAATCCCAAACCCCTAAACCCTAAAGCCCTAAACCCCCAAACCCTCAAGCCCAAAACCCCAAAGCCCTAAACCCCGAAACCCTAAACTCAATCTAAGGCACACAGTTGAGGCCTGCGGGTTTGGCTTGACATGCAGGGTCTCAGGCTTCTTAGGGTTGCAGAGGGTGTCGAAGTCATGATCAATCAATATATACTGCTATTATGGAGTTAGGGCCTCAAAACCATAATAGGAATGGTCTTTTGGGACCTGATTCCATAATTGTAGTATATATGAGGACCCTCTGGGTGATAGGCACAACGACCTCGTTCCCACCTCCACGGGCTACAATCCAGAACTGCTCGTCTCCTGCACTACGATGGAAGGTTAAAGGCTCCAAAGCACCTCCCTGTTTTGTCTTAGGGGCTGAATGCCCTAGCCCAAACCTTGTCAAATATGGTAGGGGTATATATGCTCCCGGGCTCCCACCNGGAGACGGGGAAAGCAACAAGGCCAAACAAGACAACTACCCACTTGACAGGCAAGGGGGGATACCATGGGGTGGGGGGGGGGGAGGGGGGGGGGGGCAGCCCTGCATCATATAAACCCCAAAAGGTTAGAGGTTACCTACTCGGCCATTAAGTTGCTGACCAGCTAGTTACTTATGATATAGTTAGCCAGAAAAGTTAAGCAAAAGCCAGGCAGCAAGCAGCAACACTCAGCGGAAACAGTGATTGTTTCTCAAGACCCGAGGCCCTGCTAAAGGGCTCTGAATACTTGATACTCTAATCTAACAATTGTCTCGTCTTACAATCCCCGTATTGGGGTAGACGATAATATACCTCAAAGCCCCTTTGATCCTACGGCAGCCGTCCACAAATCCGAGCCCCTGAACCCCAGACGCTAGACCTTATCCGGGCACCTCGCTCTTCGCTTCCTGCAGCAGGGTCTACCGCTTAGGGGCTCAGCTTTTGGGATTTGGGTTGGGGGGGGGGGGGGGGNGGGGGGGGGGCAGTATGCAAGGCTTGGGTTTCCAGTCTAATGCAAAGATCTGATTAGCAAGCGATACAATTGCTTTGTAGACTTGATACAACTTCAAAATAATGCAATATGGTAAAATACCATAAACAAACTGAGTCATAACTTAAAATACTAACAGATGTAGACTAAAGAACACAGTACGTATGCTGTAATATGATGTAAGCGCAGAAGAATATACTGCCAAACCCTATCTTAATTGCTATAGGATCCCAAATCAGCGTGGTGGCCCCTAAACCCTAAACCCCGAAACCCCTAAACCCCGAAACCCTCAACCCCGAAACCCTAAACCCCGAAACCCTCAACCCCGAAACCCCTAAACCCTCAACCCCGAAACCCCTAAACCCTGAAACCCCTAAACCCCGAAACCCCTAAACCCCGAAACCCCTAAACCCCGAAACCCTAAACCCCGAAACCCTAAACCCTAAACCCCGAAACCCTAAACCCCGAAACCCCCAAACCCCGACACCCTACACCCCGAAACCCTAAACCCCGAAACCCTCTATCTCCTGAATTTTTCAGAGCCTTCAGTATCGGATCGGATCCACTGCCCTTGAAACCGCGACACCATACGCTTCCTACCCTGTGACTCCGGGGTAGAGTCTCCTTATAGGGTTTAAGATTTAGTGTTTAGGGATTAAGGGTTCCTTGCTCCCTTAAGGGTTTGATTGAGGCTTTAGTGATAAGGGGTTTAGGGGTGTGGGGGTTCAGGGTTTAGGGTTTAGGGTTTCGGGTTTTAGGGTTTAGAGGTTTACGGCTTAGGGGTTGAAGGTTTAGTGGTTTGATTAGGGGTTTAGGGTTTAGAGTTTCTGCTTATCGCTAGACCATAATATACCCCAAGACCCTATGCTAATGACTCACGGCTCATGCCCCTAAGCCAAAACCCTAAACCCGAAAGCATAAGAGCCCTTGTCAAATCATTGAGGCCCTTATATCACAAACCCAGAGAGCCCAATACCCCTTAATTAAGGAATATAGCTTAAATCATAATATGAAGCCCTATATAATTTAAGACATATTCCTTAATTAAGGGGTATTGGGCTCTCTGGGGAGTCCAACTTCTCTCATAAGGCGAGCCCTTTTGGTCTCGGAAATCCGAGTTCCGAGCAGAGCTACGGTTGGGGTTTACTAAGGTTGGGGGTTAAGGGTTTAGGGTTAGGGGTTTAGGGGTACTAAGGTTGGGGGTTTAGGGTTTCGGGTTTGGGGTCTAGGGTTTGGGGGTATTTCGGTTGGGGGTTAAGGGTTTAGGGTTAGGGGGTTAGGGGTACTAAGGTTGGGGGTTTAGGGTTTAGGGTTTGGGGTTTCGGGTTTAGGGGTTTAGGGTTTAGGGCTTAGAGATTAGGTGTTTAGGAGTTTAGGTTTAGGGGGCATTTAGGGGTACAGGGTTTTGGGTTTAGGGTTCCGCTAAGTGTCAGGACCCTTTAACTGGGCCTGCTCCCAAACGTTCTTTCCTACACCACACTTTATTTCTGCAGCTCGAATAGTTACATGCCATTCATCGGGGCTTCCTCTTATGATGGCACGTTATCGGCCTCAAAGCCCTAATCATGACTGATATATATATATATATATATATGTATATTTATATATTTATATATTTACCTAGGTATGTACTTATATAAAACTAAACGTGTCGAAAGCCTCACCCACCAGTCTGGGTAGCTCTCGAGCACGACGTGGGTCGCGCTTTTGGAAGTCTCGGCCTGCCCGCATGTCGAAGCACAGGAAATCAGGATCGGGAGTCCTAAAAGGGAAGGGCTTTATGGAGCGGAGGCAGGCCCTAGACACTACATCCTATACCTTGGACCGCTAAAGTCGAAGCTAAACCTAAAACCCTAAATCCCGGAAACCCCTAAACCTTAAACTCTTTCGACAAGAAACCCTAAACCCTAAGCCTACCTAGACCCTCCATCAACCCTCTATTAGACCCTAAATTCCCATTATTTGGGACCCTTTACCCCTATTTGAGGGTAGAAGGAGGGTCCTGGTATAGACCCTACTTGGAGGGTCGGGGGACTTAGTAAGTGGTTAGTTTAAGGAAACCCCAATTAGGGTCCCTTTTAAGGTACTTACAAGTCTACTTATTACCTACTTACTAAGTCCCCCGACCCTCCAAGTAAACCCTGAACCTGCAAACCCCAGAAGCACCAAACCGTCGCAGGAGTCCGAGGCCTCGTGGCCTTGAAGGAAGGTCCTGACCTCATCTAAGGCAGCGGGGTCCACCTCCGAAGCAGAGGTTTGTAGGTTTGTGGTTTAAAGGTTTATAGGGTCTATATATATATATATAGGGTTTGTAGGGTTTAGGGATAGGTTTATAGGGTTTAGGATTTGGGGCTTAGGGTTTAAGGGTTTAGGGCTTAGGGTGTAGATGTAGAATTGTGGGTTCTTGGTTGTCGATTCAAGTCTGAATTTAGGGCCTTGGGGTTTAGGGCTTTGGGCTCACAGGGCTTTCCGGTTTTAGGGCTTATAGAGCTTCTAGGATTTGTGCTTTGGTGTTCGGTGCCCACTGCCCACCTTCTCTGAGCCGCTGCTACGCTGTAGCCTTTGCTTCCGCCTGGGCCTTCGCCTGCGCCTCCCGTTGCCTGGGAGGACGAGTCTTCCTCCGGAAGAGGTTGCTGCTGGACAACCAAACCCCCGTCTGCTCGAAGAAGTCCCGCTGCTCTTGGTAGTGGCGCGACTTGGGCGGCATGCCGGCCAACCGCCCACAAGCTTGAGCCTGACCTGGCAAAGTAAGGCGCCGACGCTGCTGCGGGGAGGCCTGCCAGGAAAAGCCTTCCCCCCGAGATCGAACGCCAGTCCGTTTCCCGTCCCCCGCCGTGGCGAGGCGGTCGTAGTAGCAGCGCCACTCTTCTTCATGGCGGCACAGCATCATCCCCACCATGGCCTGTGGCACTTCCAGGCTGGCCAGCCTCGGGGTCCCGCCCCGGCGCAGGTGTTCTCTGAGGAGTCCCGCTCCTGGCCGCGATCTTCGGCGACACTGCACCCAATAGACCTCATTTCATGGGAGAGGGTTCACTGCGGTCTACCTGGCGCCAATTGGTTTTTAGTTGTAAAGGGTAGCTCCCAGGGAGCAGGGGGTACTGGGAACGCAGGCCGTGGACACTTATAAACCCCTATATACTATAAGCCCATGTTTAAAGCTTATGTAAACCTGATACTGCATAAATTGATAAACCCTCTGCAAACCTTATATAAGGCGCAGCTTAGGTTTTGGCGTACATGTCCCGGCAGGTCAATTTGGGCTAGCCTTGGAATGACGTCTGAAATTCTTGGCGGCGAGAACGGCGGACGGACGAAGAATATGAGCAAGACTAACGTGATGATGCTGGTGATGATGATGATGATGATGCTGGCGACTTTGACGGTGATGGTGGTGGTGGAGATGATGATTAGCTTTGTAGATGCTGCTAGTTATGGTGATGCGATGTAGATCGTTTTGGTGATGATGGTTATAGTCGTGATGATGATAACGACGGCCAGTAGGAGGAATAACAAACATTACTAACTGAGTGCCAGCAAGGGTGAAGATGTCGGCTTTGGAAATTTGCATGCAATGGAGTGCTTTCGTCAGGTCCGCATCCTTACTACTACCCACAGGTGTAAGGCTTCAAGGAGTCTTGCTGGAGCTTCTGATTCTAGCCGTGGAAATTCTCATCTAGATAGCTAACGACACGCCTGCCAAACGCTGACATGAAGGATCCGGGGACATCAACAGCGAATGATAATGTGCCCGGAGACGCAAAATGATCTCGACAACTGTTCCATGGTCTGAGCCCCTCTTGCAGGGCAGGATACGTCATGAATAGTATGTAGTCTTATAACTTTTTACCCTAATCTTCGCCTACTTTCTCTTTGCCCCTATCCTTCAAGTACTGCTTCGACCGGACAAGCAAACTCCATCGTCCTGCCCCTAAACCGTAAACCTAAACCCTACTATAACCTCAAATCCCCGGGGATCTCCTATCGAAGGCCTGACAACCCTAGCAGGAACCCCTACACCCTAAACCCGTAAACCCCTAAACCTTAAACCCCAATCCCCTAAACCCTAAACCCTATACTATAATCGAACCCTAACCTCGTCACCAGCATCCAATTTTTGCTCAAGATCAGCCTAACGAGCTTGAACCTTTTCGAGCAAGCGGCGATCATCCGAAGCTTTGAGGTGGGTGTAGCTTTGGTGTAGGGACGGTTTAAGGCTTCAAGTGTAGGGTTCAGGGTTTAGGGCTTAGGGTTTAGCGGGTTTAGCGTTTATGAGGTTTATGGTTGATGCCTGCAGTTGAACACCGCGTAGCTCCGATATCAGCGTCACAAGGGCATCCAACTCCTTCAGGTAAAGGAGCGCTTTTCCATCAGGTTAGGGTTTAGGGTTTAGGGTTTAGGGTAGCATAACTTTACTTAGTTGGCAATTACTCAGGCTTCTACGGTTTAGGGGATGCGGGTGAACGCCTCTACTACACTACATGCGCAGACTCGATTCCCCAAAGCGGTACGACAACGGCAGCCCCAGACCTTGCAACATAGGAGGTCATGATTGAAGCATTATAGGGTGACCCTTAGTTAAAACAGTCATCTGTGGGTTAGTGGAACCACAGGTAAGGGCACATGCATTTGCAAGGATCCGATCACGAATCACTGTACAAGTTTACAGAAGCTTTTCTTGCTGTCCAGTATCCCAGGGGAATCAAGGGTAACCTGTAGTTTAAGGTTATACAGTTATACAGGGATTGCACCACCCCCCCCCCCCCCCCGCAAAAAAAAAAAAAAACATAAAGGCTGTCTACCCTAGTACTAAGTATTGTGGGCATCCCTTTGACCTTGCCAAGGGTCCATGTACCTTGTGTGGTAATCCAAAACCCTAATGGGTTATAAAACCTGTATGACGCTCAAATCCTGAACCGTCGACGATACACCTTGCAAACCCAAACCCTATAAACCTGTTTTGAATCCGTATGACCCCGATTCCAGGCACGCTAAAGGCTCCACAAGGGATAGGCATCCTTGAAGAAGGCCGCATCTAAGCGCAGATAGTATCACAGCATGCCAGGATGCTTCTGGGAGTTTCTGTCTCTTGGATCCTGGACGTCAAGGCTCCGTGAAGATATGCAAAAGAACTATTTTCTGGAGGCCCCTCCAAAAACCAAATAAAGTACTCAAGGCCCCTACAACATATTTTCGATCCGTTTAGCCTGGCACCTGAAACCGAACCCTCCCTTTGTCCTGTGCATCGCCTGGTGCGGTGCTATCCGGTTGGCCGGTCTCCTACGCTCTTTGACTTGAGGGGTTTAAGGTTTAGGGTAACTTGACGTCTTCTCTGTTGGGGTTATAGGATTGTTGTTGGATATAGGGCGCAAGGGGTTCAAGTTGTTGTTGTCGTTGCTGGTTGTTTCAGGTGAAGTGTTGTTGGGGCTTTGGGGCTGCATTTTGGTCGTTTTGGCAGATCTGCTAGTTTTGTGCGGTTTTGTTCAGAAGGTTCAGGGGTTATCTGTGCTTCTGTAGGCTGCAAGGTTGGAGGCGTTTACGATTTCCGGGATTTGTTACTCAGTCCGTCTGGTAGTCGGGAATGGGGGGGAATGGACTATGGAGACTATTATTGGGGATTATGTAGGGAGTGGGGATCCATTCCCCCATTCCCTACTAGGCTACCAACCACTAGGGAGCAATTTGGGAGTTTCCGAAAATTAGGGGTACCTTATTTTGGTGTCCTTATAATAAGGATCCTACTATTTAGGGTACTATAGTAGTGTCCCCTATTTTCGGAAACTCCCATTTGGGGGTTTAGGACTTGAGGGTTTAGGGCTTTAGCGTCCCAGACTGGCTTTAGGTTTTGGAGCTTTATGGGCTTAGGGTTCGGGGCTTTTGGGTTTAGGGGCTTTACGGTTTTAGGGTTTTAGGTCTTTAGGGCTTTAGGGTTTTAGGGTTTTTAGGGTTTTAGGGTTTCGGGGTTTTAGGGCGTTTTTTGGCTTTAGGGTTTATTGGGTTTTCAGGGTTCTGTGGTTTTTAGGGTTTTAGGGCTTTAAGGTTTCGGGGCTTAAGGTCTGTAGGGTTCAGGGGCTCAGATCAGGTTTGATTCGGAGCATAGGCCAACCTGTCGCCCAATCAGATTCATTCAGAGTTTCCTACTCAGAGGCCATGATGCCTCTAACAACGGCCATTTTGTACGGAAGAAAACTAGGCTAAAAGTAAACCGACTTCCAAGCAGGTTTTTCTGGGCTCCTGATAAGGAACTTACTTCAATGTTACCATAAGACGGAAACCACATTATGTACTATAAATCCTTACTATGGCAGATCGAAACACATTCCTCAACAAAAACCCAGTTTTCAGATGTAGAGCTTCGGTTTGGGGACTGGGATCTCGTCGCCGGGCTCGATGGCTGAAGGACCGTGTTCGCGTTCATCTATGCTGCCACACCGGCTACAGTTCTCAGGCGCGTCTAGTCTATCCAAACCACTCTCCCTAAACCCGAAACCCCGAACCCTAGGAAAGTCAATCCTAAACCACGATAATACCCTTTTAAGCTACCCCGATAACAGCACACTTAGCAGATAGCAGAACCCTTAGAGAAGTCAATCCTAAAGCCGTAATCCTCGAAGCCCTGTCAGAGCCTTTGAGCCGGGGCGGTCTGGTCTTAAAGAGGAAATGGGCCAACGGAAGCGTGTTCCGCAGGAGGGAATCTTTTCTGCCTCTTTGTGAAGTCCTATAGAGTTCCGTAAATATGGGCTGCCTTGAAAACCAGAACAGGGGCTTATCATATCAGATTACATCATACCTAGAGGCTCATACCCTACCCCTTTTTTAGGGCGCCTACTTTGCAAGATAACAGATCCTAACCATAAAACTAGGTATCCTAAAAAAAGGGGTAGGGTATGAGCCTCTAGTCAGGGATCGAGGGGCTATGCGAGGACATTAGTACCAATTCTGACTTAGTAACCGCAAACCCTGCAGCCTAAAGGCCCCCCTAATCTTCCAATATCTGACCTAGTGTTTACGTTTAAGAGTTGAGTCTTTAGGATTTAGGGCTTTAGGGTTTAAGGGTTTGGGGTTTAGGGCTCTAGGGTTTTAGGGTTTTAAAGTCTTAGGGTTTGTGGTGTAAGGCTTAGAGTACAACCTGATGTCCCAACTCGTACAATCATGAGCAGTGTTTTGGGGGGTTTGCTGCGGTATAGGTATAGGCACGGACTTTAAAGTACAATCGGCTTATACCTTGTGTTCCTATAAAGTGCCCTTGCTCGATCAAGTTTGGCACGAAGTCGAAGCCCTCAATGAGCCCTAAACCGTAAACCCTTAACCTTAACCCTCATAGTCTAGGGCACGGAGACGGTACTATAGCGAACCTCAGAAAGTTGGAACATGGCTTTAGGAGGATTAGTGCTAGGATCCTTTATACTTTACCTTACGGGCACGATGATAATCATGTTCCAGCTTTCTGGCTTCTACTCTAGTATTTTTGAGGCTAGCCTCAACTTCAATGTTTGGCAGCCGACCTCAAAGGCTATGGTGTAGGGTTGAGGGTTTCGGGTTTAGGTCCAGGGGTTTACGGGTTCAAAGTTTCAGGGTTTTGGGTTCAGGTTTGTGGCTGAGTAGGCTTAACGATTCCCTCCATTCCTTCCATCTGCCACACTCTTTGCCCACAGGTGCGATCAAAACCCGAAGGGTCCAGCTACTCACATACCCAAGTAACGCGACCATTTCCCCTAAACCCTAAACCCAAAGTGTAAGAAACCCCTCCCCGTGACATAGCACACCGGCTTGTTCTCGATGCCGATCTGGTGTCGCCAGCGTAAGAACCCGGATGTGCCTAACCCCCCCCGCCCAACCCTGTAATCCTACAGCTTAAACCGTAAACCCGAAACTCTAAGCCTTAAACCATTAAGTTGAACTGCTGCACCCGAAACCCCAAGACTTGTTCCTGGAAGTCCCTGAAATGCGCCTTTATTTCATCATAGGGGCGGACCCTTAGGGGGCCAAGGGGGAGGGGGGTAGGGGACTATACTTCCTTAAATAGGCCTTATTAAGGCCCCCTACCCCCACCCCCCTACCCCCCTAAGGGTCCCTATGATTTCACTAGGCTGAACCTTTCAAGCCTCCGAAACATGTTCGTAACTAAGATTCTCCCACTCCCAATGAAGGAAACACCAAAACATCCCAAAGGCCTACCAAACCCGTATCCTTACTAAACCCCATAGCCTAAACCCTGATATCCCAAAGGCCTACTTTAAGGGTCCTGGGACTTAGTATCTAGGGTTATAGTTAAGGTAACTATACTTACAATTACTGAAAACCCCAATTAAGGTACTTGCACCCTTACTTACTAAGTCCCATGATCCTCCAAGTACCTAGGTGCACTAGGCCCCTTCAGGTTGGCGTTCTGGACAGCTCTGGTTTCGCGAAACTGATTTACATGGGTATAGGGTTTAGGGTTTGCTGACCCAGAGGGTCCAAATTTATGATAGGACTTTCGGGCCTATTTGGGTATCAAAAAATTAAACCATAGATGAGGACTACTTGGACCCTTCGGGTGAAGCTTTAAGAATTTAGGGTTCAGGGTTAGCCTTGCGAAAATAGTTTGAGTTGGCTTCTCAAGGATTAGGGCGTCTTCTCGAATGTCATAATACCTAAGTCGTTTTGCGGCCGGAAGCCAGAGAAACTGTGCAATTTGGATGAGTGCAAACTCGTTCTTCAATCGCAGGAAGCCTCAACGAGTGTGCTGGTTGCAAAACCTCCTGTACGATGTAGATATTGCTGCCGGGTGTATACAGTGTAAGTACATCATAAGTGATAAGCACAGAAATAAAGCCAGCACGTAAACGCAAAACATTAAGAGACAACACATATACATATGTACATATGTGTGTATATATATATATAATTGTATGTGCACATGCATGTGTAAATTTATGGCACTACATATACATATAAACATATGTATGTTGCATATTCATATTTGCTTGGCTGCTTTAACACTGCCGAGATTGCCAAATGGGTAAAATTATACCGACAGCAAACGACTTATAGGGGCCTCATTACTAAAACTAGGGTTTGGGGGGCTTTTGAGAGATTTCTGGCACACAGCTTTAGGATTTGGTAATATAGGGTTCCGGGTTCAGAGTTTAGGGTTTAGGACGGTCCTTAACAGAGGGTATTTGGGGTGCAACAGAGGGTAGCTGGAGGTTCTAGGTAGATCCAGCTTATACGGCTTTAGGGTATCAAGTCGCTAGACTTCAATTTAGGGTTTAGGGTTTAGGAACCCTAAACCCTAAATCATAAACCCTAAACCCTAAACCTTAAACCGTCTGTCTGCGGTACCTTTCGCTGTTTGCACTCCTCTGCTACTCGTGAAACTCATCCAGCGCTTCGGGCTTAGGCTAGGGCTTCCGAAGTGCTTCCGGGCACCTTAAACCCTAGATCTTACAACCTTATAACCTTGGGGGCTGGGTATCCTAGCTCCCAAAAATGCTAACATTTTCAATTATGTCGGAATATATCAACCCCAAAAGGTTAGGGAGGAGGACGCTGTGGGAACCTAGTTTTTTCAGATTTTGGGCTAACCGTCAGACAACATAAGACGGAATACAGCAAATACATGCTAACACCCGAAGTCCAAACATGTGTAGGCACTTGGAATACTGGAACTTCATGTCCAGCGAACTCTACAACGAAGGTGCATTCATACACATACATCGTACAAGGCTTTTCTCAGTCTGTTCGCCGCAAGCACAGGCAGCATCACATTCCCTCCCAGCAGTGGGAGCTTCTGCACACGTGCAGACCCGAGGTCCGACAACGGACAGCTTCACATGTGAGTCTGTGAGACGCACCTTAGCCCGTACGGGCCGGACGTTTCAAGACAGCAGCGGGGCGCTTGAAGGTCTTTCTGGCTCTGCCAGAAGCATTCTTACGCCGAGAAATACGGATGCGGACAGCTTGAAGATTTCGATTATAAAAGTTGCACAGTTCTTCTGCCCAAAACCGATGCGATCGGGGACGCAGGTTATTCAGGAAGCAGTTGAGACTCCGAACCCAAGCATTCACGGACTCGGAAATGTTGGTGCGCACGTGGCGGCAACGCTTGGCCTCGGCTGGTGTCCATGTCTGCTTGGAAAGTGGTGATTGCTTCTGTGGAATACATCCACGACGAAGTATCGGATGTTGTCAAAGTGCTCGGAGTACTTCTTCTTTTTGATAAACTGCTCAAAGTGGCATGCATCATCGTGGATGAGCGAGTCGGCCTCGACTTTGTCCATCCCCATAACTGCGCTGAGCAGCTTGGCTTTCTCCGCATTGTTCTCGTTCTGACAATGCTCTATTGCCCCAAGCATGCGTCTGCTGCTCGGGTCCACCGCAAACTGCCATCCTGCGGTCCGCTGGGGTAGTACCAGCCTGACGCAATCCCTGGTGCGACAGGTGCAGCTTCGATCGTGTTCGCGCAGAATTTTCTTCGTGCGCGGATGGCCCTTGAGCTTAACCGTTCTAGAAGGATCCAGGTTGCGGAGTGGGCGATGGATACCAAAGTGGCCGTCGAAGCTGATGGCGCGGACTGTGTCGTCAGGTTGGAAAAGCAAGATGTCGTTCATCTTCCCACAGCGTGTCGCCGGATAGTTTACATCGAAGTCGACAGGAATGTGGGGACGTCGTTTGGCCACAGCAAAGCCTTCTAATGCACGAAGGAGGAGTCCCGAAATCGGCGTCCGCTCGGCAAGGCGTCCTCCTGCTCCATGTGATACATTTGTAGCACTGCTGCTTCTTGTCCCGGTGCAAGTTTGCCCCGTAGAAGGCGAAGATAGGTGAGCTCAAGGTATGACATCGGGAAGGCGGTCTTAGAAGTGACGAAGAACGCTCCCGTCTTCTTCAGGCCAACCCACGACATCGTGTTGATGATTCGCCCTCCCAGCGTCACCAAATTATGCCGCACAGTGCGGCGGCATGCTTGGAGACGGTTGTTACGTCCGCGACAGACTCACTTCCAATCAAAATTGCACCGACAATCTTTTCCTGTCTGATGAAGAGCTTTTTGCTGCAGACGGGACAGTGATCATGGGGGAACATAAAGGACATACAGCCACGTCCTTCTTAACCGATGCACTGGGCTTCTTGAGGGCGGACGGTCGCTTCATCGGAGCAAAGCGATGGAAGAGGCTACTGCGGGCAGGAGGACTGACAAGCTGTGTGCGGACAGGCTGCGCAGATGGCACCATGACAGCGCAACAGGTCAAAGCACACATGACAGGCTGCATCAGCATGGTCACATAGTGTTCTTGTATCGCTGCGATCAGCCTTACGCAAATCGCACATTATTTCTGCACCGCCGCATCATCGTGGTGGGAACATATCCCCGTAAGCCAAAATCGAGCTACTTGATAGCATGTGCAGTCTAGTCTTGCTAGTTGTGCAAGGCACGCGCGGCCTCCTCGTCGGGATCGTCATCGTCGTGCTTCTCCTCCGAGTGCGACTGCTCAGGCTGTTGGGGGACAAACGTCTTTCTTATGAGCCGTCTTTGCTGTTTGGGACATTGAAGGTTCACAGCCTTCGTGGCGGGTTCGTGCAGGAAATAGTCAAGGCTTCGGGACGTGGTGTTGGCACCCGAGTCTCTTCATCAGTCGAAGGCGAAGAAGGCAGAATCCTTGCGGTCGAACGCAAGGTGAAATCCTGCACCCGCGAAGTAATGGCAGTATTGATATCACGAAGGTAGGTCTCGGGCCGACCTGCTAGCTGCAGTTGTTCCATTCCCTACTGAAGCAGGTTCTGTTCCCATTCGATATCCTCTTCGAAGGTGGGAGGGTGTTCACGGATGCCCTGCTTGTATTTAGCATAGTAGGCCTTGTCCCGGTCTGTGAATAAGTCCACGTGCAAGTCTTCCTCATGGATGCAGTGGATTAGCGAAGTCTCGTCCTGACTATAGGCAACCGCAAGTACATCGCACGTTTTCCAAAGATCATGACTATGCACCGCTTCAAAATCGCCATCACATCCGCTCGCTTGTAGGAGTCGAAGAACTTCCTTGTAAGCTTGAAGAACTGTTCGGATGTGATGCTGGTTTGTCGCATATCCAATGGCGGTTCATCATCATCAAGGAGGTCGTTTGAGGACACCGCGCGCATGCCATTTCGGACTAACTTGACGTCAGTATATCTGCTGCTGCAGTTTTGGTCCTCCTCTGCTGTGAGCCACGATTTGAGATCCGCAGCATCGATCTTATCCATGGATGGGTCGTCTAAAATCAAGCCCTCCTGGATCTGGCCGGTCTTATGTCTGAAATTGTCGATTCCCTTTGCCCGCCTCCATGCCGGTTGAGCGGCCTCCAGCTCCAGGCGAACAATGTGATAGCGACCCAAAGCCAGACTGAGGACGATGAGCAGAGGAGTCTTCCCCACTCCTGGCCATCCAAGAGTCAATATACCAAAGCTTGTCAGCAGTGGACCTATCAATGGCACTAGGAACTCGCCCATGAGCGGCTTCCCCCAAAAACGTCCTATCTCGGCGAGATAAGGCGATTTTGCTCTGTGGAGGCCTGCCCAAACCCCAAAATCGTCCTATCGTGGCGAGATAAGGCGATTTTGATTTGTGGTGGCCTGCCCAAACCCCTAAATCGTCCTATCTTGGCGAGTTTTCCTGTGTGGTGGCCTGCCCAAACCCCAAAATCGTCCTATCTCGGCGAGATGAGGCGATTTTGCTTGGTGGAGGCCTGCCCAAACCCCAAAATCGTCCTATCTCGGCGAGATAGTGCGATTTTGCTTTGTGGAGGCCTGCCCAAACCCCTAAATCGTCCTATCTTGGCGAGATAGGCACGTTTTCCTCTGTGGAGGCCTGCCCAAACCCCGGAAATCGTCCTATCTCGGCGAGATAGGCACGTTTTCCTCTGTCCAGACCCACATGTTGCCCTGTAGAAGCTTCTTTGCTCGGAAACTTTTTTGCTTCCAAGCTACAAGAACCTAATTTACGGATTTTTTTTCAGGGTCTGACCCGAGCTCAGATTTCTTATTTTATCCCAGGTGAATAAGAAATATCTAGACCCTCGTTCTAGGAACCGGATTTCTTATCAAATCCCTCGACCGTACGGACTACAGCCATTGATTGACCGCTGGCATCATCAGGCTGGCCTGCTGGGCCTTGTGACCGTTCCTACAGTGCTGTGTCTACAGATCAATCGCTTTTGCACTAGCTCTGCGCAACCTATAAGGCCCCCCGTAGCTCAGGCATTACTACTACCCCCCTAGCTCAGCCACCTAGTACTTCAAACCCGGCACCCCGGACTACCACCCTCTACAAAAAAAACTTAAGCCAAACGCTTGCGAGCAGGCACAAATGTAACAAAAACAGACAAGACACGACAAGACACGACAAGACAAGACAAGACACGACAAGACACGACACGACAAGACACGACAAGACAAGACACGACAAGACACGACAAGACAAGACAAGACACGACAAGACACGACACGACACGACAAGACAGGACACGACAGGACAGGGCAGGACAGGACACGACAGGACAGGACAAGACAAGAAACGACAAGACACCACAAGGCACGACAAAACACGACAAGACAGGACACGACAAGACACGACAAGACAAGACACGACAAGACACGACAAGACAAGACAAGACAGGACAGGACAGGACAGGACAATGGTTTTTATAGTGTTTTTTCATGGTTTGGAGCTTCGGGGGTGAGAGCTTCAAGGTAACTGCACAGACTCTATGTTCAACACAAAGGGTCCTAAGTACCTATATGGTAGAATGTAGGGTTTCTATATTAGGAAGTACTCTTATGATTTGGGGGAAGCATCCCCCATAGCAATACCTAGGACCATTTGGGCAAGAGCCTTGACACCCGATAAGTAGAGGGCCAGCAAGCCGGAACACCTAGTAAGAGAACCCCAGCATCTATCATGCCTCGCTACTCTAGCGCGATTGCCCGGAGCCCTAAACCCCAAACTCTGAATCCTAAACCCTAAACCATTAGACCCTAAATCACCAGATAAGAAGCCTAAGTCTATGTACATTTGGGATTTCTAGGTTTAGAGCTTCGGGGTTGAGACTTTCACCAAACCCTGAATCCTAAACCCAAAACCATTAGACCCCAAACCTTTATGATAAAAGCCTAAATAACTACCAGCATTACTCCCTAGGTTCCTTATGATTATAACCATGCTATAAAGGAGCCCCAAACCCTATTCTAAAAATGAAGGCCCCTACATTAGACCCTAAAGCCCCCAGAACCGAAGCCCGCAGCCAGGACGTCTAGGCCGGACATGGCATCACTTCATGCCTTGGCAAGAGCTTTGGTTTAGGGTTTAGGGTTTAGGGCAGTTGAGGGTTTAGGGTTTAGGGCTGTTTAGGGTTTAGGGGTCGGATTCGTCAGGCCGCTATGGCAGGGCTTTGAGGCATGGCGCTTCCGAACGGGCCTGGAAGGGCTCACATGTTTAGGCTTACTGTTTCCTTTGCAGCACATGTGGATACCAACCCTATTCATGAGGACACTTACGGGGGCAGGGGGGAGGGGGGTAGGGGCCTTAATACCTACAATAAGGACTTAGTAAGGCCTATTTAAGGAAGTAGAGTCCCCTACCCCCCTCCCCCTTACCTCCCTAAGGGTTCCTATGATGAACCAGGGTCCCATACCTCCGATAAACAGTTCCTTTGGCCTTGAGGAGGGGTTTAGCATCTAGAGGTTCTGGGTTCAGGAGCTGTCTGGAATGCGATGTTACAAGCCTCATAAGATACAACACCGGTATCTGGGGTTCTGTTCTACCTTACAGCTGACTTACGCCCAAGCTCTGAACCCGAAACCTTTCAGTTAAACCCTATAGCCCTAAACCCCATAACCCTGGAACCCTAGAGTGAACCCCAGAAAGTTGGAACATGGGTTTAGGAGGATTGGTGCGAGGATCCCCTATACTCTCCCTTAAGGGCATGGAATATTGATGTTCCAACTTTCTGGCTTCTGCTGTATAACCCTAAAACCTTTAAGCCTAAACCCCAAAAAGCCCGTGAACTTCCAAACTTATACCCGGAATGTCGAAGCCTTGCCCTAAGGGTCCAAGTAGTCCTCATTTATGGTTTTTGATACCCAAATAGGCCCGAAAGTCCTATCATAGGGAGTACTTGGACCCTCTGGGAAAGCTTTGATCCCCTATATGGGGGTTAAACCCTAAACCCACCTATCATAGGGAGTACTTGGACCCCCTGGGTTGGCCTTGTACACAGAACCCAACGTCCCAACGCAGTTCCCAAAGGTTCAGGGTCCAGGGTTCCTTTGAGGGTACCTTAAAGGTTCCTTCAAGGCTACTATGAGGGTTTAGGGCTTAGGATGCTGAATACCTATATTGTAGAATGTAAGGTTTCTGTATAACTTAAAAAAAATATCCCCCATAACAGTACCTAGGACCCGTTGGGGTCGTGTAACAAAATCACACTCCTCCAAACCCTCTCACTATCCTCAAAACCCCGAACCGCGGAGGATCTAGAACGTACGATCCGTAATTTGGGACCCTAAACCATGAATTCAAGGGTACTGTATAAGTTTAAGAACCCGCTTCAAGGATCTATTTGGGATCCTCCGCGGGGTTTGGGAATCCTCAAATCAAAACGGCAGTCCACACATGGTCTGCTAAAATTCAGCATTCAACACTCAAGGCTTGAGATTTGAAGGTTTATATAAAGCGTGGACTTTGAGGTTTATGATTTTGGGCTTCTACGGGCCTAGCTGTTGTCTTTTCACCCTAAGCCTTCAACGATGAACCCCTGGAGCCAGTCTTGCCTGCATTGGG
Organism: Symbiodinium sp. clade A Y106; assembly: GCA_003297005.1. Classification (NCBI taxonomy): domain Eukaryota; class Dinophyceae; order Suessiales; family Symbiodiniaceae; genus Symbiodinium; species Symbiodinium sp. clade A. Next base: position 63,885 of record BGNK01001070.1, on the reverse strand, counting down.
TGCATGTTCCTTCGGAGATTGTAGAACCGGTGCGCGAAGACGTGGCAGTTCGAACACACGAGCAAGAGGTGCAGACCGTGGGTCGCATGGCCCAAAGACATGTCAAGTCGCTGGCTGCGGGACCAGGACTCCACCGCGTTGCATGCACAGCCTGTTTCGTTGGTGGAAACCTCTCATTGCTGAAGCTGGTATGTTCTACCACCACCATGTCATCAACAAAGTCGCCGATTCTCTTTACCTCCCCTGGAAGACGACCTGGCCAAAGGCAGCGGTCAATCTGCATGTAGTGTGCCAGTTGATAGAGATTTAAGCGAGGCTTAGCCCCTCATTTTGGGAACCTATGCTATGAAAGCTTACTTGTCATGAGTCACTACAACCTAAAACCGCAAGCTCGCAGTGCCTGCAAATTCAACACCTACTGTTTCAGGAGACATTACGCTGACAGGCTACGCTTTAGGTTTCAGGGTTCAGGGTTCTGCTGCAAGGTTACAACCTACTATGCTGCAGAGTTTGGAGGTACAGGCATTGCGACAACCCCACACGCGGAGTCACACACCAACATGCCAAATTATTCCTATAAGAGCTCAAGCGACATCCCTACTTCGAGATTTGGGGTCCGGTCCTTATAACCCCCGCGTGAACTCCATCAGAACCGAGGCAACTAATCCAGAAAACTTGTATAGGTCGGTTAAGAGAACCCGAACCCCAAGTAGAACCCTAAACCATTCTACTCAAACAAAGCGTGTATAAAACCCTTGTGGAAATCTTTGGAACGCTTGTAGGACCTTCATAATTAACACCTTTGTGAACACCTTCTTATAACCAATGTGCAAGCCTATAGAACAGCCCTGAACTTTAAACAAAACAACCCATAACCAATCCCTTCAACCCCAAACAATACATTCTCGAACTCAAAGCACCAAAGCCAACAAAACCTAAACCCCGAAGCATGGCAGTCGGAAGAAGTAGTAATTCGCAGCTTTCCTTGGTAACTAGACTTGGCTACACCGCACAACCCTGTTCTAGTGATTCGAGCCCTTATAGCACGGAACTCGTACAGCAACCCATACAGAAACCTTTAAAGAAACCCTACGAACAACCCCCCAGACCCCCGGGAGGATCTAGAAAGTAGATCCCCTAATTTGGGGCCCTATACTACTAAGGGTAGTTCATAGGAACCCCCATTAAGGGATCTACTTTTTGGATCCTCCCGGGGGTCTGGGCCTATTCTACACAGTAACCCTAAGGGTCCAAGTACATAATAGTCATATACTCTCCTAAATATTGAGCTACATAACTACTATCCTAAACCCAAGTACCTAATTATTGGGTCCTTTGGACCCTTAGGGTAAAGCCCTTTCGCTATGTGTTTCTGCCGACTTCTGAGTTGCGGGTGACCGTGCGCTGCTTCGTGCCAGCCTTTACGACCTGGTACGGGTTTAGGTTTTTTTTTTAAAAAAAGGGTTTTTTGGGCTGGGGTTTAGGGTTTAAGGGTTTAGGAGTGTAAGGTTTAGGGCTAGGGTTTAGGGTTTAAGGGTTTAAGGGTTTGAGGGGTTAAGGTTTGGGGCTAGGGTTTAAGGTGTAGGGGTTCAGGGTTCAGACCAGCGAGCCCCAGAAAGTTGGAACATGGATTAAGGACGATGCAACTGGGCTTCCCTTAGACTGGGCTCTTGCTAAGGAACTTATCTATGGAAACCCATCATAGTAACCCAAGACCATAAACCAAAAAACTCCTTAAGACGAGACCACTTACAGGTTTGGGATTTAGTGTTTAGGGGTTGCTTTCCATAATTGGCTAATGGCTCTGTAAGGGTTGGTGTTTAGAGTTTAGGGTTGTTGGTGTCCTGAACTGATCTTTACGTGCTTTGGAAGGGGCGCATGATCGAAAATTACCTCTGAGGGGTATGTAGGGTTCAGGGTTCACTAGTGTTTAGGGCTTTGGTTGGTTGAGCGCTCAGAATACCTCTAAATGGTTTTACGTTGAGTGTTTGCAATGTACCTGGAACTCTTGTCGAGTTGACAACCGGGTGCGGTGATGACAAGTGCAGGGTTTAGGGTTTAAAGCACCGCTTCAGGATTGGGATTCAAGTTTAGTTTGGATTATGGCACCTCTCAAGATAGAGAAGAGGGTTTTGGACTACCTTATAGTATACTTATAAACAGCGAATCTGAAGGAGCTATTTATTGGTTATTCTTCACGTAAATCGCTGCCATCAGAAGTCCGGTCCTGAAACGCGTGCTCAAGGTAGGAGCGTGTGACTCAGAAACGAACCAAAGTTTGTGCATTCCTGGCCTCCCCAAGAAGGACATCTCGCATACGCACTTCCTCATGTTCCTTCGGAGCACTATTTACACTCAACGAAACCCCATCTTTAAGCCTGATATAGGAGTTTGAAGAATTGTACATCGTATCCTTTTACTGTCTTGACAACACCTAATTGTCCTATCTAAACCCAAACCCTGTTCAAATCATCAAGGCTTATGAATGATAAGCCTCGTCGTTAACGGAACCTGGTCTAAACATCTACTTGGAGGATCATGGGACTTAGTAAGTAAGGTTATAAGTACCCTTATAATAAGTATAGTTACCTCAATTATAACCCTAGTTACTAAATCCCATGACCCTTTAAGTAGAGCCCTACATTACCTATAGGCTCATACCTACCCCTTTCTTAGGGCACCTACTTTTCTATATAGGAGATCCTAACCATAACACTAGGCACCCTAGGTAGCTTAAGTATAGGGTTTTGGGGAATACTATACTAGAATTATAAGAAGGAACCCCAAAATAATATAGGTAATTACCTTGAATCCCTGCCTTCTCATCGGTGGGAAGCCCCTTCCGTTTTCGGATCGCATCCTCAGGTGCTTTGCAGCCGGTCCTAGGTACCTCCGTAGACTCTCCAATCTAAACCCTTATCCCTTAAACCCTAAACTGGGCTTTGAAGTAACCAGGGAGAAAAAAGTATAAACTTGTATTTCATAAGGGCTCCTTTAAGAAAAAAAGTATTAAAGTATGGTACTCCAAAGCCCAGTAAACCCCTAAACCGAAACTCTACAGGTTTAGGGCTCGAAATTTTGTGGTTGAGGTTCTCGGCTTTAGGCAACCTGCTCTGTCACAATAACTGCCGTGGCCGCGGTGGTGGCAAGGCAAACTCCAACGACACCCAACCCTAAACCCTGAGCCCTAAACCCTAAACCCCAAGTCCTAAACCCATTACCCTAAACCCTAAACCCTAAACCCCGAAACCCCTAAACCCCTAAACTCCAAACACTGCAAACACTGCAAACCCTACATCTTGCAACAGCCCCAGAGCCGAATTCCCGTCGCCTCAAGTAAGAGACAGTGCAACAGAAACCTTCCCAAAGACTTCTAGGGCTGAGGGTTTAGGGTTTAGGGTTTAGAGCCCTCAAGAAAAGAACATACTTTAAATCTTATTCGCGCTCATACTGTAACTAACTACAGGTATATTCCTGTTTTAAAGGGGTTTTGGAGTCTTTGGGTTCTAGGGATCTGCGACGAGAGACGATGAGCTTCCGGGCCGTTGTGGGCGGCAAAGGCTGATCCCCGAGCTCCTTTACAGAATTTCAAGTTGCGGGTTTGAGATGCGGTTCAGGGTTTAGGGTTTCATAGGGACCCTTCGGGGGGTAAGGGGGAGGGGGGTAGGAGACTATACTTCCTGAAATGGGCCTTATTAGGTCCTGATTATAGGTATTCAGACCCCCTACTACCCCCCCTCCCCCTACCCCCCTTAGGTTCCCTATAAGGGTTTGAGATCCAATCAGGAGGGTTTCAAGCCTTATCTGGCTCCTGCTTAGCGTGCAGGCCATAGGGACAGTGAATTTAAAACTCAAGTCTGTGGATGAGACACTGGAGAAGGGCCCCGAACACCCTTAAACCTCGGTATGATTCAATTCGCTCTGCTTCTACTTGAAGGCTTATGAGCAGTAGGTCAGGAGACTGTTTCAGATTGTTCTAGCTACGACTCACCGCAATATGTCTCCGCATGACTCAAACACGAAACCCTAAACTTTCAGAGACTCTAAAAATTCTTAACAATAAATTAAATAACTCAAATTGAACAAAAAACCCTCATAAAATTCAAGGTGTATTGCTTAATCAAAGGCTTTTGGAGTCTCTGGGCCCTCAACTCCACCCACTTCTGAGCTGTACGCCAACCGTTCTGTGAAGCCAAGCATAGAATGGAAGGTTTAGGGTTTAGGGTTTGATCAAGCGAAACCATGTAGAGCGTCCTTAAGCATATACCCTAAAAACCCATGTACTCATACAGTAGATGCAGTGGCCTTAACATAATCCCTGCAGAGGTACTTTAGGGCCAAAGTATATGCTATACTGTGTGGGTACATGGACCCTTAGCGATAAGCACTTCAGGACTTGAGGATCCTGAAGTCCAGTGTCTACGCTCATCCACCAGGCGTGGACAACATAATTTGAATTTATGGTTTAGGTTTTTTTGACCTATGGTGACGCCCCCGTTCTGGAGAAGGGTTTAGGGTTTAGGGTTTAGGGTGGTTAGGGGTTTGAACATGTACCCAACACTTGTGATATTGAGCTTGGAGAAGCAGTCAAAGTACGCGTCCCAGTCTGATCCCGTGAAGTTTATCGACTACCTTGTGCACTTGCTCCTCCAGCTCGTCGGGCGTCAGCGAAGCTTCCTGCAACACCCGCATCCCCAAACTCTCTGCCCGATGTCCTCATTCCCAGAGAGCCCAATACCCCTTAATTAAGGAACATGGCTTAAACTGTAGAGGGCTTCATACTATGATTTAAGCTATATTCCTTACTTAAAGGGGTATTGGGCTCCCTTAAAACCCTTAACCCTATAGGTCCCTTAAAGGAAGGGTATTGGGCTCTCCGGGTTCCCCTTCCTTGTCCCTAAAACTTAATTAAGCCCTGGACTCTGGTCCTGAACCCACCCTAAACCCTAAACCCTAACCTAAAGCTCAAACCCCTAAACCCTAAACTTCCCCTTAAAGGAGATCCCTAAACCCTTAAACCTAGAACCCCCATCTACCCTCTATTAGACCCTAAATGCCCATTATTCGGGACCCTTTACCCCTATTTGAGGGTACAAGGAGGGTCCTGGTAAACGAAGGAATCAGCCTTCTGCGCTGGTTCCAAAGATTCTACGCCGGACCCATGGGAAGTAATGCTCCTATTGCTGGTATCCCCGTTATGCAACACATCATATGCACTCACATGTCTCCCAAAGGATGCCTCTACACGCTCAGCGAAGTCCTTCTGTAGATTCTATTCCTAGTTGTCCAGTATCATGGATGAACTAAAGGTTAACCTTTGGGATAATGTGAGTTTTTAATACCCTAAAAAGGTTTATGGTTACCACTCTACTACTGGGTATTTCATGTTACAGATTCTGAAGTCATAGCTCCAGGATCCGGGTCCAGATGAGAGGCGTTAAGGGTTTAGGTGTTTGTTTGAACGCCCCCTTTCTCCTGCAACTGGTTTAAAAGTTTAGGGTTTAGGGAATCACTGTAAAGTAGTATCCGTGCATAGCATGTGTATGTGTAGATCCTCTTTACTAAATAGGCTCCCTGTTACGGTCCTCTTCATAAGGGTGCCGTGCTATTCTTCGGACCTAAAAAGGGCCCGAATTTAGAAAACCACCCATGTAGTTGTAGTATAATACACCCTAAACCCTGAAACCCTAAACCTTCCCGGTCCTGGAACGGATCCTCCTCCGACAGCTCCCAGTGTGAGAAAGCGCAGTGAAACGACACGTGGCCTGCGGCGCGTCTCGCTGGATTCCCGAGGGTTTACCGGCTTCACGGACTATACGTATAGGCTTCAGGGATCTTAGGGGTAACAATACCATTCCGTAAACCGTAACCCTACAGATAGATACAGACCAAAGAGGACTGCAAGTTTGTTGAAGGTTAGTGGTAATAGGCAGCTCAAAGGTGTGTCGATATCGTGGCGGGGGGGGGGGGATAAAGAAACGAATCAACGAATCACGTGGCACTGGGGCCTAGGTTGTTGAAATGCTGGGTAGAGGAACCCTTAATACCCCTAAATCCTAAACCCCGGACCAGGGTACTGATTGCTGGATGCTTCGAGCTTCAGGGCTTGGGGTATAGGGAGTAGCCGACCAAACCACGGTAGAATTGAGCACGCAGGCTTCGCCACCGGAACTCTGACAAGAAGGATTCTGTGACTCAGGGCCCATCTTGGTTCTCCTTTTTAGGACATTTTACTCGCATCGTGCAGACTTGACGCCCTGCGCATCAGTATACCCCTAGACCCGAAGCCCCTAGCCCCTAAACACCCTGACAGCCCTAAACTCTAAAACCCTAAGCACAAAAACCCCCAAACCTATGTGGGAGTTTCCGAAAATAGGGGTACCTTATTTTGGGGTCCTTTTAATAGGGATCCTATTATTTGGGGTACTAAATTAGGGTCCCCTATTTTCGAAAACCCCCATGTAAAGCCCTAAACGGCTTTGTTCTTTTGGCCTGATGCCGCTTGCCGCAGATCTTTGGCGAGATCAAACCTGGACTCGAAAGTCGGCTGTGCAGGGATTAGGGCTTAGGGTTTAGGTTTTTCTTATCTCTCTTCTTCAACACCGGGCCCAAAAAAAGTTCAATCTGTCTAAGATAGAGCTAATATACAAGGCCAAAAAGTTTTCAAAGTTCCCCCGTTCACTAAGTAAGTTATAGGGTTTAGGATTTAGTGTTTAGGGATTAAGGGTTCCTTGTTCCCTTAAGGGTTTGAGGGTTTAGTGAGAAGGGGTTTAGGGGTGTGGGGGTTTAGGGTTTAGGGCTGTAGGGCTTCAGGGGTTAGGGCTTTAGGGGTTAGGGGTTTAGGGGTTCAGGGCTTTAGGGGTTTAGGGGTTCAGGGTTTTAGGGGTTTAGGAGTTTAGGGGTTAAGGATATAAGGTTTAGGGGATTAGGGTTTAAACGGGTTTAAGGGTTTCGGGGCTTACGGGTTGCAATGTGATTGCCTGGTTTTATTGCGTATGGACTATGTACTTGCTATGGATTTTCCTAATAGAAGTGTTTTACAATGCCCAAACTCGAAACTCTAAACCCTAAACCAACCCTGAACCTTTTTTCCTCTATCTGGTTCTGGAGTGGTTTATGCGGTTTCGGGCTTACGCACGACCCCGGAGCTTCCAATAAACTGGTTGTAGTAGCACGGGACATGAGTATCCTGATTGGGTATATCACGACTTAGTTGCTGAGTTCATAAGGCCCAAAAAGTGTACACTTTCAGTTTTATAGTACCCTAAACCCTAAACCCTAAAATATTCTCCCCAAAGCTGGGCTTTGAAGTAACCAGGGAGGAAAAAGTATAAACTTGTATTTCATAAGGGTTCCTTTAAGAAAAAAAGTATTAAAGTATGGTACTCCAAAGCCCAGAAAAAGTGTAAAGTGTATCCACTCAGCTACTAAGCCGAATATGACTCCTCAACCCTATGCTCTGATTGGTTAGGGTTTAGGGTTTAGGGTTTCGGGTTTAGGGTGTAGGGTTTAGGGTTTAGGGTTTAGGGAATATCCCAATTATCATCCTGCTCATGGCCGACACATGCTACTAAAGTCATCCATCCTTCGTCTCAACTACTTCCCGGAGGGCCCAAGTACTTAACAGTCATATAATCGTATACTCTCCCAGATCCTAGCCTAAATAATTGCTACAACTATCTAATTCTTGGCTCCCTTGGACCCTAAGGCCTTAGCAAAACGAGGGATCTGGATTATCATCGTATGTCTTCTGCAGATGCAGGTTGAGGCAAGGCTTGATAAAGGATCGTAGGATGTGGGACGAGAAAACAGGTGCGGCGTGTTGGGCAAATCAGAATAAGTCTTTCGAATAAGGCTTAACACTCAACTCTACGTCCTATTTGGGTTTTAAGATTTAGGGCCAAATCCTACACAATCGGAAACACAGTGTCAGAACACAAGCTCCAAGAAGATTCGAAAAGTCTAGAAGCCCTTTATTTCATACTTACAGACTCTGCACAGACCTCGACACAACCATGCATAAGCCTTGAGCCTTTCTACAGAAAAAGGATGCTGAAGCAGATTTGAGGCAAGGAACGAGTTCGCAAGCGGGATGTAAGCATGGATGTAGAACAGAGACGTCCCTTCTCGAAGGCCTTCCTCCTGAATGCACTTGAAAGAAGCTTACATGGCTGTAGTTTAGTGAAGCCCTTCAAAAGAGCACAAAAAAGGAGGCCTTAAAGGAACCTTTGTAGGTGTTTTTCGGGGTTCGGTTTCGTGTTTGGTAAACTTGTCCGAATGCCTATGAAGATGTGACACGATCGCTCGGCTATGACTACCCCCGCGCAGAAGGTTCGTAACCATGTCCACATTGTAGCACCGGCTTTTTCTGGCGGGCACAGCGTGTGCAGCACCCATAGCTCTGAACTTCACACCGTGCCATCCTTTAACCAACTTCGCTGAGCGAGGAAGTAGGCTCTAAACCCTAAAAACTAAAACAACCTTGAACCCAGCAAAACGTGGCCTTAAATAGCAGGTAGGGTTTGAGGACGAATGCATGGGGTAACCTTAAGCCCTATACGAGCATATTAAGATATACTGCAAGGCATCCGACCTCCTACATCTTCAGGCATTTCGGGAGATCCAGCGAATTCGTATCTGAGAGGCTTTTCGGCCGTTCTCTCAGCAGGACTTAGGAATCCTCAAACTCTCTTTGTTGAGTGTGCAATATGAGATTGTTCAACTCGAGGTTATGACATTATATGAGTATATCCCCTCGAAGGAGGCATGCGGGGTTGCCTAGCTAAGCATGAACCAACTAAAAGGCTTTGCGTGTTGGGAGGGACGTCGGCTTTTCGAGAGACCGCTGCGTCGACCGAGCGAAATCGCATCCGGTGGGGCCATTCTGATTTGCTTGATGATGCAAGCCACTGGGGATCTAGCCGCGGTGGACAAACTCAATCTCAAGGCGCCACCCGGGATAGTAGGACTCGTGCCAATCACGAACTCTGACGGCTGCGTTCGCGACGGGAGCGTAGCGCATGTGTCCGTGTTCACCCTGCTCTGCAGAGCTTTGGTAGAAATCAACTTCTTCCGCTTCTCATGCCAGCAAGAAATGCTGCCCTAAGGATCCATGTGTCCAAATGGTATATACCTTGGCCCCAAAGTACCCATCTAGGGACTACTGTTAAGGCCAATGTATATACTATTCGGGTACAGGGACCCTCAGAGCTGTAGCTTCCAGAAACCTTTGACCCTTCCAGTCCCGAACAAATGATCGTGGGTCATGGCGATGCTTGTTCATGTGCTGTCTCTTTGAGCTTATAGAACCCATGGAGAGGAAAGCCAAGTCCAAGACTTATGTAGGTATCAATGTGTGAAGATATGATAAGGATAGGGATTCGGACACAGATTTGGATAGAGATAAAAATACAAGTATAAGTCTAGATGCAGGTCCCGTAGATAGACACAGGCATAGATCCAGATGAAGATAAAGATACGGATGCAGATACTTCAAGGTTCGAACACAAAACACGTGTTCTGAAGCTATGCTTCCCCTTACACCCTAAACCTTAAACCCTTGCTGAAGCTTTGCTTCCCCAGAAAATCCTAAACCCTAAACCGTGTGCGACCGAGTCCATCCCTTCTGGGATTGGCGTATCGCCTGTAGACTCCTCGTGGGTATCATCCCAACAATGTCACAGCCGCAAGGATCCTGAAGCCTTACCCCAAGGGTCCAAGTACCTGATAATCATATACTCTCCAAAATCCTAACCTACATCACTACTATCCTAAAACCGAGTACCTAATTATTGGGTCCTTTGGACCCTTAGGGTTGGTCCATGTACCCAAACAGTATATACTTGGGCCTTAAAGTAGTCCCTATATAGGTACTTTCGTGCCACGGTATATGCTGTTTGGGTGCATGGACCCTTAGGGTAACTTAGAACACAGGTTCGGGGCCTGTGGCAGTGTAGTGGTATATGGACCGTATTAAACCTTTGCATCATGTCTTACTACTAGTCCCTCAAAACCAACATGATTGCGTACCCTGAGCCTTGTACACCAGTTAGACCAAAGACCCTAGACCTTGAACTCGAATGCCAAACTGCAAGCAACAATAAGAAAAAAACAACAAACCCCAAACCCTCACCCCTCGTAACACCCTTTACTGTAGCCCCTAATTACAGTATTCGTTAACCAGGACTCTGAGATCCATTAAAAGGGTCCGCATGCTACTTCCACCCATCTCGATGCCTGCACCTTGGCACGGCGCTTGCCGAGCACTGCGTAGACCTTTCCGAGCATCTCCTGCATTTACTAGGGTTTAGGGTTTAGGGGGATTCTTTGAAGCTTCGCTCAGTGTAGTGTATGGTATACTATATCTTGAATAAAAGAGCCCCAGGGATCAGTTCGCCCGACACCTTTCTATAAGGGTCGAAGTACCTAAGTAGTACTTAGTAGGATTCCAAGGTCCAAACACCATTCAGGGTATGGATTTTGGTACCTAAGGCCTTACTATTTTGGTCCTCGGACCCTCCAGGTTCAGTCGATCTCCCATATAAGTCAAAAAGGGGACAGATGGCGGTCTTCCTGAAACATAAGCAGAGATGGTCTGACAAGGCTTTACAGATTATATGATTGTACGGGAGCTGCTTCAAATCAGGGACGCAAAGTCAAAGTATCAAGGCTCCTACCATTTATAAGGCCTACATTACGTTCTGAAACTTCCATATGAGCTAAACCCTCAACCAAAACACTCTAGGGTTTAGGGTTTCGGGTTCAAGGTCTAGGGTTTTCGGGCTTAGGGTGTCAAGCTCAGGGTGTTGAAAGTATGCCTTTCCTGGTGCTGGCGTTAAGCTCGAATGTAAGGGCCCTAATACTGCGGTACCTGATGTATAGGGCGGGTTCGGGGGAATATTTTCATACATGAGAAGGAGCCCCCAAAATCTAGAAATAGGGTTTGGGGGTACATTGTTAGTATAGGGCTATGATAAAGAAACTTGAGGAACACCTTGCCAAGCTTCGACACTACCGTGCTGCGGCTGGTGAGCCAGGGGGGGTGCTGAGGCGCTTTGCTCTGAAGCTGTCCTGCCACTCTGGTCGGGGAAACTCCCAGAGAGCCCAATACCCCTTAATTAAGGAATATAGCTTAAATCATATAATGAAGCCCTACATAATTTAAGCCATATTCCTTAATTAAGGGATATTGGGCTCTCTGGGCTTGCTATCCTGGTAAGGAGACACAGTTCACAGAAGAGCTCATCAACAAAAGCAAGGGGCTAAACATCGGGGTCTTGACCAGGCCCTAACCCTCGCCTGTAAAACCCCCCAAATCTGCATAGAAAAACGTGAAACTGGTTCGAAGAACTTCATGCTTCGCTTCAAGCAAGATTGATTGCGGTTGCCTCTGCAATTAAGCCATTGTAGTGTTTCCGGGGCCCAACTTCCCCCTAACCCGTGTTAAGATACAGTGAACGGAACCCGTAAGGGGCTCTTTCCCAGACTTTCGGGAGGATCCAAAACAGTATCCCTTAAGGGGGTTCCTATATAAAGTCCCCAAAAGTCGTCAGGGTCCCAGACTCAGGGGCCTCAGGGGATCTGCTTTCTAGATGCTCCCGGGGGGTCTGGGTACCCAACCGAGAGGGTCAAGGTACCCAAATAGTAGGGTGTTAAGTTCCAAAATCCATACTCTGAATGGTTTTTGGACTCTGAAACCCTACTATTTGGTACTTGGACCCTTAGGGTAAGATCCTACCTCCGGCGTGCAGCTCGAGCCTGTTTTGGGGTTTAGGGTTTTCTACCAGAACCTTGGTCCCAAAGGGCAAGGAATTTTAGGGCCTGCTCGCAATGGACGTCCAACGTCAACATCGCCTCCGAGATCCGAGAGAAGCCCTTTCCTCGCATGGCATCTCATTGCCGGTTTAGGGTTTAGGGTTTAGGGTTTAGGGCTGCTTAAAGGGTTCTTTACGGGTTCCTTTCAGATAAATGGTTCCATAATTGTTTGCGTAGGGTTTTAAGGTTTAGGGCTTCTTAAAGGGTTCTTTAAGGGTTCTTTAAACGGGCTCCTTTCAGGCTAACTACAAGATAAATGGTTCCATAATTGTTTGCATAGGGTTTTAAGATCAAGGTTTCTGGGAGGGTTTCGGATTCAGAGGGTTCGGGACTCCGGGCTGAAAGCTGCTAGGCTACAGGGTTTAAGGTTTAAGGTTTAGGGGTTTATAGGGGTTTAGGGTTTAGGGTGGGTTTAGGATGCTTGTGCCCAGCCCATTCCACTGCCTCGGAGCAGGGTGCGACAACTGATGAGTCGCGGCTTATGGTTTGTAGACTTCCATATGGCTGATGGACAAAATCCTGCATTACCCATTATAAGGAATATACCATAATTTCCATGGTTTAGGGTCCTTAGGGTCATGCAGGATTTTGTCCATCAACAGTATGGGTAGTTCCCCAAACCAGGGTGCCGTTTTAGGTCCCCGAACTAGGTCCTTGTGGCTTCCTGAACACCCAGAGACTCCAAAATCCCTTAACTAGGAATCTGCTTTAACTCTGATTAAGGTTCCTATGATAACTTGAAGTTACTTGCTTAATTCAGAGGTTTTGGAGTCTCCGAACACACAAAGCTCTTCGGCGCCAAGGCACGCAGAAGGCAATATCTGCACGCTTCCTGCAGAGACCAGGGCTTGGGGGCTTAGGGACCAGGGCCAGGGGTTCATGCTGCAGTTGGGTCAACCTCAAAATCTGAATTCCGATTCCGGGCGTGTACAACATTGGCAACAGTGCTGCTGCATGTCTGTACCAGAAAAGTTACAACCAACATGAATGTGGAGTCTCGACTTGAAGTGGGGCTTCTTACGCTTAGGGGTACACTGCTTACAGGTCCTTACGATGAGGATGCAAGCTGCAAGGTGGTTCTCACTCTGCTCTTCTCAGGAGGTAAGTAAGCACACGTTTGTGCATGTAGACCCTTTTACAAAAGCTCTGGAGCAGAACCCCCAAACACTTAAAACATATCCTGAGTCCTGAGCACGAGCAACGGCTTTTCAAAAAAAACAAAGGCAACAAGATTGATAGTATCTCTGCACTGAGTTGTGGCGAGGTTGCAAGTGATAAAGAAGAGAACCTAATATCCCTAAATCTAAACAGGAAGGGCATGCTTTTCCTATCTTCCAGTTCTTCTGAAACCCTAAACCCTAAGCCTCTCAAAATGCGACTGGTAAATGGGAACTGCTAGGAGCCCTTTGATAGTGCTGCCACCAGAGCCCGCAGTCGATCAATATCCTCACACCCTCTCACACTGCACGTCGATTTCGACAGTCCCCAAAATCATGTATAATTAGGGCTCTACATTGAAGAACATGGGAAATTGAAAAGTATCCCAAATCGATACCTACAGCACGCAGTTCGGTACCTGTCCTTGGTTGCCACCATAACCTGCGGATCAGTGCAGGGTCTACCAGGGGATCTCAAAACCTACTGTTCTGGGGGTTACACCCGATACTTAAGGGGTACCTGCTATTTGGTAGGGGGATGCAGGTAGAGTTGATGGCGCTCTTTGCAACGCCATGAGTGAGATTTGTTACCTGGACCCCCGGGAGGATCTAGCAAGTAGACCCCTTAAGGGGTTTCCCATTAAGTACCCTTTAGTGGTATAGGCTCCCGGGTCCTCCCGGAGGTCTGAGTAACACGGCAGGCAGCATTCGCGCAAGCTCACACTTGGAGCCTCGGCTTGGGTGACGAAGCATGAAGGCTTGCAGGGGTTTAGGGCTTAGGGTTTAGGGTTTAATTAGGGAACTTGAAGCAGCAGCTTACACGGTATGGCACTGCCTCCATGCTCACCGTCACAGCCACAGCTACAGAGCGACACATATACCGTTTCCTCGGTCTAGCAAAGAATGCACCCCACTGGTGCGTTTAGTGGTCGTGTCCGACAGCTTCAGCCCAGCAGAAACGGTCAAGTCCCGTGCATGATCTGACTCTCAGACTGCACCACACTGTGCGAGACACAAACCGCAAAGCCCAAACGCTGAACATACCTCTCGCAGGTCCCCGTCGAAACTACAAAGCTGTGGACACCAATGTACATCAACATGTTGACCTGGATACTCAAGTGCTGTGCTCTAGACTCTACACGCTCTACACTCAAACGAAAACCAAAACGCGCAACAACCCTACAGCCGAGTTGAGGAAATCATTTCAACCTGCAGCCACTGAAAACTAAAGTCCTGTCATCCAATAGCCGAGCCCTCACGTTCCAGTCGTCAGTTCTAGGCCATGGCCAGTTTGATTCAACACATAAGTCTACGGGGGTTTAGGGTTTAGGCCTCAAGAATCCTAAACGAGACGGCAGACTAGACCCACTGAAATCAAACAGTCCAAACCCCGCAGTAGAGCAGTTCCAAACTGCTTGAATCCAAAGGTCCTAGGCACACCCTGCGCTAAAATCCAAAACAAGCCGTGACTCTGGATCCTGAGCCATGAATTTACCACCCACTCCAGAACCCAGAGGGTCCGTATATACTACCGTTATGGCATTCGGCCCCAAAAGACCCATCCCTGTTATGGTTTTGGGGACCTAATTCCAGAATGGTAGTATATATGGACTCTCTTCCCAGACCCCCGACAAATCTAGAAAGTAGATCCCGTAACTAGGGACCCTAACTACTAAACGGTACTTTACAGGGACCTTTTTTAAGGGATCTACCCCCAAAACCCTCTAAATCCACTAAGCCCTCTAATCTCCTACATACCCTTAGAGATCCCTGTTAGGAATCTCCTCATTAAGGGGTGTACTGTTGGGATCGGGAACGCTGTAGATTAGGGCCCCAAAAAAGCACATATGCAAGAATTAGGATAGGGATATCCCATATAAACCCCCTTATCATGAAGCCCAGTAAGGTAGGGAAATCCGTACAACATGCTTATGCTTATGTGCTTTTTGGGGTCCCTGCTAAAAGAGTCTCTATAGGGCTTCTCGGTACTATGACCCTAAATCCTACCCTTAGTAGCTGAGTAGATAACCTTTAAGCTTTTGGGGTCTCCCAAGGGCTCCAAGTATCATTATGCTTTATAGGAAAGAATGGTCCGACCTGGCCCGACATCGGCCCATAGGGACTGGCACCCGTCACGGCAGTGCCATCCTTTCTTAAGCCGGAGGCTTCGGGTTTTTAAGTTTTGGGTTTCGGGAAGACTTCCCTATGGGCCCAAGGCGGCTTGGGGTTTCGGCTCATGGCACCCTCAAACTTTGAGTCCCTTTAAACCCTGTGCCCTGAAGCTTAAACCCAAACCGAAAGCCTAAACCCTACATCTAAACCCTAAAACCTGAAACCCTAAAGCCCTAAACCCTTGAACCCTAAACCCTCCACCTAAACCCTGAAACCCTAAGCCCTGAGCCCCGCCGAAAAAAGGGTCCTCGTCGTGGGTCTGTGCAGCACCCTGTGCGGCATGGATGACAAAGGCGACACCCCGTAAAGGCTCCTGCCCAGAGGGCCCAATACCCCTTAATTAAGGAATATAGCTTAAATCATAATATGAAGCCCTATGTAATTTAAGCCATATTCCTTAATTAAGGGGTGGTGGGCTCTCTGGGTGCCATGCTTCTTCCGAATTTGAGGTTTAGGGTGTTTTTGGGGTTTAGGGTTTTAGGGGTTAGAGTTTATCTAGCGTTTATTTAGGCTGTATCTAGGGTTTCTTTCGGGTTTAGGGCTTTAGGGTATATTTAGGGTTTAGGGTTTACGGTTCAGGGTTTGAAATGTATTGATTCATACATCCTAAAGTGGGTTATGGAAACTGATATAACTGTTGATGCAGGTATGCAGTCATGTAGGCGTGTAGGCATGTATGCAGCTGTGCATGCATGTATATGTGTATATGTGCATATGTATGTATGTGTGTACGTATGTGTATATGTGTATATGTGTATATGTGTATATGTGTGGATGGCTGGACGGATGGACGGACGGACGGATGGAGATATATTTTCCTGACATGTCTGTATGCGTATGCGCATGGAACTGCATATTATATACATGATGAAAGACCATGTGTGTGTGTGTGTCTCTCTCTCTCTCTCTGTATATCTGTCTGTGCATGTTCTACAGAGGGAGCAATGCAAGTAATGCACGTCTGGAGAAAGTAATATGAATACCGCGTAAGGTTCGTTGTATCATGTGTAATGTATGAATGCCAGGGCCTGTGTAAGTCTGGAAAATCGCCAACCTACGAGTACCAAAATAGCGTCAACTAGTGGAGCCAAAAACTTGTAATCACTAACCGAACCCTTCCGATAAACCCGAAGCAATTAATAGAGCCCTTCAACTCCAAAACCGAAGTGAGCTCCATCTGTGAGTCTGCAAGGGCTCCTCGCAGAGGGGCCCTGCCGAGCTCGCCAGCTGAAAGCCTCGACCGTGCTGAGGGGTTGATTACGGTTTAGGGTTCAGGTGTGTGAGGAAGCGGCTTTAGGATTCAGGATTTCAGGGTTTAGGGTTAGAAGTTCCGCAAGTAAAGATATACTTGAGGCTTGCAGCTGTATATTTAGCTTATGTTCGAGGTTGTTGCAGCCACGCGCCACATCTGAAGCAAGAACGGTGTCATGTTGATTGTCGGAACGCTTATCGGCAAAGTGGCTCTGGACGTCTTTAGGCCACTCCGGAATCACAACCCTGAGCCTCAATATCTTGAGCTGTTTTAACGGTTTCGACCATCATCGGCAGTGTCTATCGGAGCGACCTTAGCTTTTTGGAGCTCGTTGAGTCCTGTCTTGCATGCCATGACAAGTCCTGCAATGTAGTGGCTGCTGTCGTGGCCAAGCTTGATTGCCGTCCGAAGCCCAAAGCCCACATCATCATTACTTTAGGACGAAATAGCGGCCCCTTGGTGTTCGGCGTTTTGGAGGTTTACGCATTGGGTCTCGAGTGTATGTAGAAAGGCCGCTTCGCAAGCAGGGACTGAAACAAGCTTTAGAAGCGCTTCAGATTCACATCAACTTGAATCTAAACCCTAAACCCGTAAACCCTAAGCCCAAGCTCTTATGCAAAATCCTGGTGCGGGGCTTCCCTGTGGGCTCCCAGATAATATAGGTTCCTCAGATGTTATTATTGTCTTATTCTACTTATTCGTAGTAGAGTTTTAATTTCTATTATTGCTGTTATATTTGTGTTACGATCATGATTAATGGTGTGGTCATCACCAATTCAAACTATAGCTATGTGGTTGGGTTTTTAGTTGTTAGTATAGTTGCAATATTAAGCATGATGTTCTATTTCCTCTGACCAAGCAATCTGCTGAAAAGGCTACAGACTTCTAGGGCTTGTTGCTGCCAATGAGGCCACTGAGAATATTCGGACGCATCCATAGGGGTACCTCCTTGCAGACGGGGGCATCAGAGTCAGAACAACGGATCTGAAGGGCGTGGTTCCTCAAAATGACGGTAACTTATACGGATCTTTGCAACCAAGGATTCTGCTGTTGAGGTTCAATGTTACAGCACCTCAACACGTATGGTTAGCAATTGGACTGGCGCTCCGCAGGGTATTCTATTCTATAAACTATGCAGGGACTATGAGCATACTAAGGAGTCAGGATTCGCAAGCAGCTCTAGCTTCCTAGGTGAAGCCCTCGAGCAAGAAAGCTCCAAAGCCACAACGCTGTCGACTATCGGCCTCAGCAATGTTTGAACAGGTCTTCGGGGTATATATAGCTCATACCGGAACTTCAACTGTAAGGGGATGTATATATGAAAGCTGGCCGGATGGACACCTAACAGTGTTGAGACCTCCTTAACCTTCCTGTCTCAGGTTCAAGGTCGAAGCTGCTTTGGAGCGCAAAGTTTACGGGTTTAGGGCCCAGCAGTGCATAGACCAGAACTGCTCCCCAAAATCCAAAGGCGTGCGACGCAAGCCGTTTCAGTCCGTGGCGTCTGACAATGGTGTAGCTCCATGCTACGTACTGGCGTCGGCTCTCGGAGCCTTCTCTTGGCAAGAACATGCAATAGACGGATGTGCATTCACTGCACTACTTCCTTTCGCTGTGCCGTTGAGCACGGCTGGGGTCCGGACCAGCCCGTACCCCTCGTGCTCTGGAGGGTTGACAACCCTACGCCCCACAGCGGCGAATCGTACGCCGTGATACATTCCCCAGAGGGTCCCACATACACTACCATTATGGAATTAGGTCCCCAAAACCAAAACAGGGATGGCTTTTTGGGGGCCTAATTCCATAAATAGTGTATATGGACCCTCTGGGTTCGGAATGGAAGTGCAGGGCCGCATGGATAATGCTCTCTGCTGCCTTGCTGCCCTCATATCGACATGAGAGCAGCAACCAGCTCCACGGTCTGAAGAGCCGGTTTAGGGTTTAGGGGGTTTCGGGTTTAGGGTTAAGGGTTGTGGGGTTTAGGGTTTAGGGTTTAGGGTTGTGGGGTTTTCGGTTTCGGGCTTTAGGGTTCGAGGATGCTGCCACGCAAGGACACAGCCCTTCGTTGCAGCCTCCCCTAAATTAAGCGGCACTAGATTCCCCAATCCTACTTTACTTCCCGAACCCAAGTCACGAAAAGACCAAACGTCCTGAATCGCCATCTGCGCTTTTAAGTACATGCCTGAGCCACAAACCCAGACCCTAAACCCTAAACCCAAACATTTACGCCTCAAGACCTTCCTAGACCCTCAGCATCCCTCAAAGCACCACCAAGCTAAGCCTAAGTCCTACACCCCAAACCCCAATCACCGGCCCGGAACATAAGCAAAACATCAAATGGTTCGCGAAACCTAGAAATGACACAATACATCCGAATCCTAAACTCTGCAAGCGTTGAGCTAGTCACTGAATCGCCAAACTCCAAGCCCTATGCCCAAAACCCCGATCCCTGAAACACAGCTAAACTAAACCTGAAATCCCAGGAAAACTGCAAAAGCCCTCTACAACCGAACAAACATTTTATGAAACCTGTAGAAATTTGCACCTGCGGACCCTGAATTCCTAAATGAGCTCACAGCCTTCATCCTTATAAGCCCTATCACACTACATCCCCATCCCCGACCCTAAACCCCAAACCCTACACCCTAAACCTTAAGCGCTAAACCCTGCACCCCAACCCTACAAAGCCCTAAACCCAAAACCCGTAAACCCTAGACCCAAAACCCAAACCCTACACCCTGAGCCGTTGCATCGCCTGCCCCGGCTGGGACTGTGCAGGATCCCACGTCGAGTCGTAGGATTCCTGTCCCAGAGGGTCCATATACACCACCATTATGGAATTTATAACTTATAGACTTATAGCCCAGAGTGTCCATAAAAACAAAAAAATATGGAATTAGGCCCCAAAAGACCATCCCTTTTATGGTTTTGGGAACCTAATTCCACAATTGTAGTGTATATGGACCCTCGGCCTCTGGCTGTCGGTCACTACTCAATTTTTGAAGAACGCAGAGGAATTATGTGGGTCACGCCATAGGTTCTTTGGCTTCAGGAGAGGCCACTAAGCTGATATGTAAGCACTAGCTGCACCTTAAGAAACCTTGCTTGTTTAGGGTTGGTTCCTGAATACTTGGAGGGTCGGGGGACTTAGTAAGTAGTTATTTTGTAGACTTCTAAGTATCATAACCCCAACTAGGGTCCCTTTTAGGGTACGTATAAGTCTACTTATTACCTACTTACTAAGTCCCCCGACCCTCCGAGTAAGGCTTCTTCTGGAGTTAGGGAAAGCCTTCAACCTTAACCTCCAAATCCTCTGCCGTCGACATGCACCGAAACCCTAAACCTCCTTAAACACTAAAATGCCCGTTTAGGGTTTAGGGTTTAGGGCTAAACACCACCACCAAAGGAAACATCGTGGCCTGGAGCTTCCAGCCGACACCTGAGCCATCCATCCTGAGCACGCCGGAGAATAAGTTGCAGCAGTAGTTATCCCATGTATTTCAAGGGATCTAACCCTGGGATCTCTATTGTAATCCCTGCTCAGGTAGGGGCGGTTTATTCAAGGGTCTAGATTATTGCCAGGGCGATGGTTTCCGCAGCTGCTGCTTTGTTATCAGTAAATACTGCTGTGCTGTTGGTAATTCGACACGCTGCTGGTTTGGAAGCTTCGTTGGCGGAGGCTGGTACTAGTAGCAGCCGTCCTACTTGCTAGCAGAAGGAATGGCAGTCGCGATGAGTGGTAGTGGTATCGGTCATGGTGGCGGCGGCGATGGTGGTGGCGGCAGCAATCAAAGCAACAGCGCCTGCAATACAGGTAGCAGCAATGGTGGAAGCATGAGTCGTACCAGCAGCAAAGGAGGAGGCAGAAACTACAGCAACGGGGACTGCAGTCCACATGTTGCACAGAGATGACTCAGATTGCAGCCCAGGGTTCGGGCATGGCGAACGAGAGTGCATCGTCTGGGTATATACCAAACACCCTAAGCGCCAGTATAAGGGACTTAATGATTAGAATAGGGTTTTGGGGCCCACTATACTGTACTTATAATAAGGAACCCCCAAAATAGAAAAGGTAATTATTTAGGCCCCACTGCCTATGCCTGAAGCCCGGGCTTCAAGCTTCCCAGCAGTCCATGTTTCAGCTGCGATACGATGTGTAAACCTCGAAACTCTGAATCAGAAAGCACCTCCATCCGAAGACGCATCCCCAGAGAGCCCAATACCCCTTAATTAAGGAATATAGCTTAAATCATAATATGAAGCCCTATATAGTTTAAGCCATATTCCTTAATTAAGGGGTATTGGCTCTCTGGGTCCCCGAACGCCGAAGTCTAGGCATATTACCGCCAGTGCCATTGAACCCCTGAGAGGGACTTACAGATGGCCCGTCGAAGTGGCATGGGCGGGCATGGGCGGCTTTTGTGGCATCTAAGTTTGGGCTTCATGGTGTACTTGTAAGGTTTTCAGTGGGCAAAACTAAACAGGGAATAATGGAGCGAATAAGCTGCGGCGTCCGACGGCTGTATATCGTAGTATCATTAGATGCACTTATTAACCCTCAGGAAGATAGTCATGTCACCACTAAACCCTTAAGCCCTCAGCTAAACCTTATAGAAGCCTAAATCCTAAATCGTAAGCCTTACGCCATATACTAATACTAAACCATCCCAGCATCAGAAGCGTCCGACTCCCCCGCACCACACTCATCCCGCAAAGGGAGATGTCACAGCCGTTGCCTCATTTGGGGGGTTTAGGGTTTTTTCGGTCGTTTAGATTTCCGGAACCCTAAATTCCCCAAAATCCGGGGTTTTAGGGACTTTTCGGTCGTTCAGGTTTCCTGAACCTTAAACTCCCAAAACCCTAAACCCTAAACCTTACCCTAAACCCTAAACCCTAAACCTTATCCTAAACCCTAAACCTTACCTTAAACCCTAAACCTTATCCTAAACCCTAAACCTTACCCTAAACCCTAAACCTTACCCTAAACTCTAAACCCTAAACCTTATCCTAAACCCTAAACTCTAAAGCCTTCACCCTAAATTCTAAATCCAGCAGCCTACCCCCAAGCCCCTTCATCCACAAGCTCTGGGCCTCCTCATGCCCAAAATCCCTTTCCCTATAAGGGTCCATGTACTCATATGGGGTGGCCCCTAAACCCACCATAATAGACCCTCTAAACCCTAAGCCCTAAGCCCTTCTAGTTCCTATACTTTGCGGTTTCTGAATGGGTGGTTGTCAAAATTATGGTCCCTCTTTGCGTCCCTGATATAATACGGCACCTACTATTCAGGGTACCCAAAAAGGGACTTTAATTTTGACAACTACCCATATAGTATATACAGTGGCCTTAAAAGTAATCCCTATGGACACTTAGGGTTTATGTGGAGTTCCGCGAATCATCATGCGTGCCTGCATGCTCCAACTTACGTACCTTGCTCTAAGCCCTTGAGCACTGAGGGTCTCAAGGCAATGGCTCAAAGCTTGAAGCTTGGGTTTGGGGTTGAGGGCTTTGGGGTTTAGGGGTTTAGAGCTTATAGGGTTTAGGGGTTCAGGGTTTAGGGTTTCGGGATTAATGGTTTGGGGGTTTAGGGTTTAGGCTTTCGGGGTTTAGAGCTTAGTGTTGAGAGGCTTCGCGGAGGTGTCAGTTTCTGATCGCCATAGTACGATGCATTCCACATAGCCTTGTCGCAGGATGCTGCCGCCTGCCCCCCATTTTCATGGCAGACCCTACACCCTAAACCTTAAAACCTAAAACCTTGCATCCTAAGAACCCTAAACCTTAAGCCCTAAATCCGTGAATCCTACACCCTCTCATGACTGCTTCATCGGGCCACATATCCCGAATAATCCCTATAGTGTAGCAGTTATATATATATATAACCCACAAGCCCCAAACCGTAAACCCCAAACCCTATACCCCAAACCCTAAGCCCCTGCTGCATCGGGCCGGGCTACATATCCGGAAGCTCGTGTCCTCCACCTGCTCTTGAAGCATCCTCCGGATTCGCGGCCACTCGGGGGTGTAGGAGTTTAGGGCTTAGGGCTCAGGTTTGGGTTCAGTGTTTAGGGCTTTACGGTTTTGAGGCTTTAGGGTTTTTAGGGTTCCGGGCTCTAGGTTTTGGGCTTTAGGGCTTTGGTGCTTAGGATATGCACTGAAGCTGCTACTTGCATGTGTTCACGCCGTTGGGCCAGGGATCCAAACCGAGCGTGACCTGCAGGTAGCTATAAGTAGTGGTGCATTCAAAGGCACCGCAGCTAAAACTCTTCAATATGTTTTGCCCTGGTTATAGGAACAACCCCCTAGCACTACAACCCCATAATAGATTGTGCCGTGCCTATAGGCAAAATATCTCCAAGGAACAGCCGCACTAAAACACTGAACACTAAACCCTAACCCCTAAATCCTAAAACGCAAGCTTGCTTCACAGTACTCACAAGCACCAATGAACCCTGCTGATGCCTCTGTGCTTGGAGGTTCGGGGTACTTCCAATCTAGCTATCCCTCTCTGTATACTAAGCCAGCTATTAACTTCTATAAGGTAGTTGCCAAGGTTGTGATTGGGTCATAAGCTAAACCCTGAACCCTAAACCCTCAACCCTGAACTCTAAACCCTAAACCATCCTAAACCCTGAACCCTGAACCATAAACGCTAAACCCAGTACTGTTATGATTCGGTCTGGCTCCGTGGGAGTTCCTCTCGAGCAAAGAGCCCTACCCGGACCCCAAAAGTATGTAGAATAATAGCCTTTCGTAGGTGTTGGGCCATTACTTTGCCTACTTTTGAAGCTTTAGGTCTAGCTAAGCCCTAAACACCCTAAGTCATCTAAAAATAGAACGCGTAAAGAAACCTGCAAACCCCAGGGCTCTGATCCGTACTCAAACCCTAAAGGCCCTAAGCCAAGTCCCTAGAGCCCTCAATCCGAAAAACCCTCAAGCCCTAAACCCTGAACCCCAGAATCCCTATTCTACACCCCTTTATAGGAACTTTAAAGGAACTTAGCCTGAACTAAACCCTGAACTCTGAACTCCTTAAGAGTAACTGAGCCTGAACTAGACCCTAAACCCCTCTATAAACCACAACAGTAACTGAGCCTGAACTAAACCCTCCCTAAACCCTAAACCCCTAAACCCTAAACCCCAAACCCTAAGCCCTACACCCCTTTAAAGGAACCCAAAAGTAACTGAGCCTGAACTGCAACTCCACCTCATTGAGGCAACCAAGCAGAGACCCGTCGGAGGATCCTCGGAGGATCTCTGGGGGTTCCTTTAAGGGTCCAAAGGACCCAATAATTAGGTACTCGGCTTTAGGATAGTAGTTATGTAGGTTACTATTTTAGAGAGTATACGATAATTATGTACTCGGGTTTAGGATTGTAGTTATGGAGGTTACTATTTTACAGAGTATATGATAGTTAGGTACTTGGACCCTTAGGGTTCCTTTACGGCTAAAACGGTTTACCTTGGGTATTGCTCCCACACAGCAACAGTCTATAATAGGGCTACAATTAAAGTCCAAATATATCTATATTATATTATGAATATTATTCAACTGTTACTGAGTGGGGGCAGTACCCAAGGTTTACCTATAGTCTCCATTACAGCTGCTGTTGGGTTTGACGGAGGTTCCTTTAAGGGTTTCGGGTTTCGTGTTTAGGGTTTCGGGTTGGGGTTTCGGGTTTCGGGTTTGGGGTTTCGTGTTTAGGGTTTCGGGTTAGGGTTGCGCGTTTCGGGCTTAGGGTTTGATACGGGTTCTAGAATGAGAGTTCCAATGAGCGGTCTAGATAGATTCGAAGATTCAGGTGTTGGGTATTAGGGATTGGGACGCCCGAAACACTATGCACCTCCAAAGACATCCGCAAACTATGGTTCATGAACCGTGTTTACTTGAAGGATCCAGGGACTGAGTAAAATGCTGAAGAGTGCAGGGTTATTAGTACGACAGCCGCACTGAAGGTGCTTATAGTCCCAGTTACAACCTATACTTACCAAGCCTCGTGCTCATGAACGTAAACTTTATGCTCTAACTGAAACCCAAACCGAACAAAAGCGCAATGCCCTATGGAAGTTGCCTGATTGTCTAGAATCGTGTAAACCCCTCCCACCCGTTCCCTGCCTGCCAGCTCGACGGATGCCTGAAAGCTTGGGCCCAGGGCTTATAAGGCTTAAGGTTAAGAGTCGAGAGCTTATAGGGTCCAGGTTATGAGCGGCTTTTAAGCTTTGGGTTCTGTTTTGAGGGTGTTAGATAGGGCTTCAATGACACCGTATTGTAGTGCGGTATTGATGACATACAACCAGAAACATTAAGACAAGGTGTCCAGGACCTCAAGCCACGTGGACTAAAGCTTCAAGATTGAAGGCCTCAACCCTAAACCCGGGAGATTAAACCTGCACCTAAACTCCTGAGCCCTCAAAAAACTCAAAATGACTTCCAAACTCCCGCCTCCCAAAGCCCCCTTACAATGAACCCCTAAAACCCAAAGCCCAGCCTGCTGTCGGTGTATGACCGCTTCCAAAGCCTCCGCCTTGTTATCCATCCACTCGAGCACACCTTGACGTAGGGGCTTCCGTGCTATGGGTTTTAGGGTTTAGGGTTTACAGGGTTCAAGTGTTGAAGGTTAGGGTTTCATAGCTTTTCGTTGATGCTGCTGTTCGTGTATGGTGTTTTGTGGGGTATCACAGTGTTTCTAGAGTTGCTAGCTTTAGTTGTTAATGTTGTTTAAGGATTGTATGGGGCATTGGCATTGGTTCTTTGAAGCGCTTTACAAGGTGTGTAGGGTTAGGGGTTTGAGGGTTTAGGTCTTCTAGACGTTTTGCAATGTGTAGTTTGAAAGATTTTTTCTGCGGTGATCTATACGGCTCTTGTCAGGTTCTGATCGTGAATCCCACTTGTTGCGTTTACTTTGAGCTACTGTTCCCCTACGGCAGCGGGCTCGATCAAGATCTGGGGGGTTGCCAGCCGATCGGGTTTCAGGGCTTTGGATGACACTGCTTGTAGTTAGGGGCTTGTCTATGGGTTTACGAAGCAAAAGCTTAAGCTGACTTTATATGCATACTTGGAGGATCATGGGACTTAGTAAGTAAGCTTATAAGTACCTTAATTGAGACTATAGGTGATTACAGGCATAGTTACCTTAGTTACAACCCTTGTTACTGAGTCCCATGACCCTTTAAGTATGGGCTCCATAGTCCTGGTGAGCCGAAACCCCAAAGCCCCAAACAAACCCAACGGAATTGACTCATGATCTCGGGCGGTTGCCGTAAACTCTAGACCCCAAACCATGCTTAACTCATTAATAACCGCTTTCCATAGAATTTTAGTACAGTGAGGGCTTTAGATTTCAAAGTGAATGAAGGTTTGGCTTTCAGGTGAAGTGGCTTTGTGCGGACTGTGGGATTCCGGATAGCCGTTGCAAGTCTTTAGCGCCTGTATGGGGCTTGAGGGCTTGGATTTTCGGCTCACGAATTCAGGCGTTTCGGGTTCAGGCTCTGAAGGCGGTAGCGTTCCGAATTTAGGGTCTAGGGTCTCGAGATTCGGGGCTCGGGATTGAAACGTTTTGGGGTTCAGGTGTTACCCTAAGGGTCCAAGTACCTAATTATCATATCCTCTCCAAAATAGTAACCTACATAACTACTGTCCTAAACACGAGAACCTAATTATTGGGTCCTTTGGACCCTTAGGGTTAGTGTTTGACAGCTCGGTAGGCAGATTGGCTTAGGCTTTTGTCCCCTAAACCCTAAACCCCAAGCCCTAAGCATGTCAAGGCTCTGTCGGGTAGGACCACGGCGCTGATCTTGATGCTAGCTTTTCGGTTAGCCGTCCACACCTGGTACGGTTTAGAGTTTAGGGTTTAGGGTTGAGGGCTTTAGTAGGGAATTGAAACGAGGGTTCAGGGTTGCCAGCATTGGATTTAGGGTTTAGGGTAGGGGGTGGCTGACGAATAGGATTGGGGCCATAGGGTTCTTAGGCTTCAGCGCCCATAGTCTCAGAAAGCCCCTCCTGAAGGGCTCCTTGCTGAGGATTGCCCGTCAAGGAAGGTCTCCACGCTCTTAAGATCTCTATAGCGTTCTGTTGGGGTTTTGCTCCCCTAACCTCCATGTTCAATGAAGGAGGGAGTGCTTGTATATTGAGACTCTTCTACTACACCGGAGTTGCATGGCAGTATTCGGAAACTGCAAGCATCCTGAACAACCCACCACACCCCTATAGTGGCCAGCAAAGTGTCGGTCATCACAGCCGTCCGGGACATAGAGATGCGCTCATGCTGCACCGGAGCATCCTCAAAAAGCATCCAAGTGCAAGCTTCTGAGGCATCTTCAGGCCGTATAACATCGTAAACATGAGTTGAGTTCTTTGCCCCGGCCCTAAACTCCATACCGTAACCCGCATAATTCCCCATAATACGCTGACATTCAAAAACAAAAGCTGCTACAGATGCCTGAATAATTGGAGTTGGGTTTTAAGGGGCGAAATTTGCCTGTAATTATTTGCTTATAGGGCCTAAAAAGGGAACGGGAACGATACGAGTACTACTTGTCAGGCAGTCATACTACAACCTTTGCGCGTTCGGCTCGAGAATGTAAGCTTCGTAGGTCCCAAGATTTGCAGGCGTGAACCCCAACACCCCAGAGAGCCCAATACCCCTTAATTAAGGAATATGGCTTAAATCATAATATTAAGCCCTCTATAATTTAAGCCATATTCCTTAATTAAGGGGTATTGGGCTCTGTGGGACTGTGTGGGCCCTAGGGTTCGATGAAGCCCAGAGAGCCCAATATCCCTTACTTAAGGAATACCTAGGGTTCCTTAAAGGGCTCCTTAAAGGGAGCTATAGGGGTTCTATAAGGAAATTAAGGAATATGGCTTAAATTATATAGGGCTTCATATTATGATTTAAGCCAAGCTAATGTTCCTAAATTAAGGGGTATTGGGCTCTCTGGTTACCTGGGTCACAAGGCACACAGATTGAGAGTCCATGGCTGTAATCAAAATTTGGGTACCCTTTGCTCTAAACTTTCCTACATGTACCCTAAACCTTAAACCCTGATCCCTGAACCCTAAACCCCAAACCCTGAACCCAGAGCCCTAGCCCCCAAACCCAAAGCCTGTAAATGTGAAGGGTTCCTAGCTTATCAGACCGCTCCAAGTCGCAGAAGCATCATCACCGCCATCCGAGTGAAGCCTGAGTTTAGTGCGCTTCAATCATATGATAGATAATGGGATAGATCATGTAGTATACTACGGTAGAATATAGTATACGTATAAGAGTATAACATACCATATTGTATCAGTTTCTACGAAATTACTGTAACTGTTGTTTGTACTATATCATATTTGGTGTTCACGAAGGCTCCATATTGGGAGCCGGTTTAGGGTGTCAGGCTTGCCATGATTCAAGACTGCCTCTGCAACCGAGAACGTAGGCATAGGGTTTCAGGCTTCTAACAGCTTGGAGTGTGGAGTTGAGGCTTCTTTCAGAAACGTGGGTCCTCAAGTCCTCAAAGTAGAGATCCAAAAGTATAGGACCCTTGTTTGAAGGGCTCCTAAAGAAGGTATCCCCATCTTCTAGAGGATTCTGAGCCGTTATAAGATTCCCACAGGGTCCTAAGTACCTGCATAGTAGAAAGTAAGGCTTCTATCGTAGGATCTAAGAACTGCTATGGTTTGGACAAGTATACCCTACATAGGTCCTTAGGACCCTTGGGATTGTAGGGTTTCTAAGGCTCCATAAAGCCCTGCCCCACATCCACGTCACTGTATGCGAACATGCGGCCACACAGTACATCCCGAAGCCCACAGGTTTAGGGTTTAGGGTTTAGGGTTCAGCAAGTGAACAACTCTACATCCGATCGGCAGACCCAAGCACTCCAACAGGAAAGGCTGCAGGAAAAGAAGAGCTGGGAACTGGGGAACTGGGAATCTGCTAGTTGAGTCTGGAGCCACCCCAACTTGGAGTTCGCCAGAAACGTTAATACACAGGTCCTTGCAGAGCATGTGGGTGGTTGTCAAAATTAGGGTTCCTTTTTGGGTCCTTAATACAATACGGCACCTCATATTTAGGGTACCCAAGAAGTAACCCTGATTTTGACAACCACCCATGTGTAGGCCAACAATAGTCCGATTGCAGGAGGCAGGCTCGACGGCAACAAATCTTTCCTGGCTCGCCACCAACAACTCCCTGGTTCTGAGATCCATATGCCTAGGACAGCCCCTTAGGATCCCAACTTATAGTCGCCCTTAAAAGCAATTTGTTTAATTTCTCCTTCTAACCTTAGGAGCTGAGTACCCAAGCCCAAAGAAGGTTAACCTTTCAATTATTATGGTCGGATTTTATATACCCCCAAAAGGTTAAAGGTTACCTACTCAACTACTAAGTAACCATGGGTAAAAAGTCCCAAAGATGAACCAGGTAATGAGCTCGAGAACCTAAATTCAAAGCTGACCCTGTGAGCTCCACGTCCCGAACGCTACCCGGACTCTAAGAAACCTACCTGTTCAGGGTTCCTGAGTTCCCCTCTACGATTTCCTTATGTGTCAAAACGGTAGGTTACTTGGGGGTTCAGGTATGCCGTGCTTTCGCCGGAGCGAAGCCCTTGATCACACCAAGCCGCCCTGAGAGCACGCTACCGGCTTCGGTGGAGGTGTCCTCAGTA
Source organism: Symbiodinium sp. clade A Y106 (assembly GCA_003297005.1). Lineage (NCBI taxonomy): Eukaryota > Dinophyceae > Suessiales > Symbiodiniaceae > Symbiodinium > Symbiodinium sp. clade A. The sequence goes on along the minus strand of BGNK01001070.1, from coordinate 34,841 downwards.
ACGCAGAGTTTAGGGTTTAGGGTTTAGAGGGTCCATATACACTAACTACCATTTATGGAATTGGGCCCCAACAGACCATCCTAATTACAATGGCGTTAGGGACCTAATTCCATAACAGTAGTGTGTATGGACTCTCTAGGTAAGCATATCAGGAGGTCTCCAAACATAGGGGGAATCTTATTTTAGTACCCTAAATAGTAGGATCCCTATTATAAGGACCCCAAAATCAGGTACCCCTAATTTTCGGAAACTCCCATATCGAGAGGTTTCATTGCTCCAGCTTCTAATTCCAGGCCGTCGGGTTGAGAACCGGGCGTAGGTCGGGTTCAAGGTCCCTGAAGTCTCAGGGTTGCAATAATCTGTACTTTAGGGGCCTTAAGAATTATCTATACTATTAATATGGGGGGTTCCTTATTGTAAGCATAGTATATTGGGCCCCAAAAAACCCTACTCTAATTATTAAGGCCCCTACAAAAGATGATCATGAGTTTAGGACACAGACTGGGTTGAGTTTAGACAGAGCTTCGCTGGACTTGCATCGATGCCGCTTCGGATACTGCCACAAGGTCTGTATAAGGTTTCAATCACAGCCGCAGCCCTCGTACGGATAGAAAAGTGGCTTCGATGGGCAGCTCTCGTTAGGCAAAGTCTTCCAAACAGGCGCCTGTAAGGAAACGAGAACCTCAGCACACCCTCAACCCTAAACCCTCAACCCTCAACCCTAAACCAAATACCCTAAACCCTAAACCACTCTCAACTCCGAATCCTCGACGCCCTCAACCCTGAATCCTCGAAATCGTAACGCCCGAAACCTTGAAATGCCGCAATCAACTCACGAAACTTAAAGCCCTAAACCCTAAACCATAAACCAGCTCACTCAGCGCATCCTTCGACGTTCAAAACCCGAGGTCGACCCACAACAAAACCCTACACCCAAAAGTTCTGGGCGTAGACCCCCAACTACCCTCCCCAGAGGGTCCAAAGTACCTATGTACCTATGTAGTAGATTGCAGGGTTTCTATATTAGGACTTACTCTTATGACTTGGGAAAGTATCCCCCATAAACATGCCTAGGACTCTTTGGGCTCTACTATACCTCTGTTAAGGACCACAGGGGCTTTGTTGAAGGGTGCTTGAGGGGTCCCGGTGGGCCTGGAAGTTTAAAGTGGGTCTAGGCAAAACGAGGCTTGGGGTTTGTCGACCGCCTAGATCGAGGAGGGCTTCCAGTGCTTTGGGTCCGTTCGCGGTTTGGGGTTTAGGGTTTGGGGTTTATGAAATCAATATCAACACCAGACAAAGGGCCCAAACCTAAACCCTTAGACCATACATCCCGGATGAAACTAAGCCCTTCGACTTTAAACCCTAGAGCCCTGAACAACACACCCCCCAAAGCCAAGGCCCTACGGCTCCATTCCGAAATTCACATGAAAACTCGCAAGACTCTTTTGAAATCCTATGAGCCCTGCATAAAACCGGTACAGCGCACCCGAAAAAGCTTGCAACACTCTTCAATTAAGACCCTTAGAGAACCCCCCATGCCGTTGTCGGCCATGGCACCGTGAGGTGCGACATCCAAATCGGTAGCCACAGTACGGAGCCCTTCGGGTCTAGCCTTTCCATAGACACCTCGGCAGTTCAGGCTTACGGGGTTTACCAGGACACTCAAGTACCCTTCAATGAAAGCTTGTGGTCCTTAAGAGGGTATTTGGGCTATAATATAGTTGTGGGTCTAGGTAGGGTTCTTTCCGCTTTCAGGCGCTTCTGACTTTGTAGAGGTTGAAGCATTGTCTGCTACAGGCGGTCTAGGACGTAGGAAACTTAAAGGGTGTCCTAGAGCTTGAGAAGAGAAGAGCTTCCCTAGGCTGCTGTGAAGGCTTGATACGGGCCTTAACAACTACAGCAGGGTTTTAGGGTACACTATACTTTAGCTATAATATTATAATAAGCAAGACTAAGGGGAATATTATTCTAATCATTGTGGCCTTTTATCAAACCGCCATGTTGCCACACAGGGTCCTGGTACAGGGAGTCCTGCTTGCGTAAAAAGGGCTTAGGTTGCCTGTTTTGTTAAGTCCGTTTATATGGTGCTTTGGCGCGAAAGTATCCACCAAATGGATACGTGGTCCCTTGGGGTGACAAAAATCGGATCTCGAACTGCTATCTTGGCTTCGTGGTGCATTTAGGGCCAGACCCGAAACCTCAGATCCTGAAGCCTTAGATCCTAAGCTTGATGATTTTCGCCTTTTGGGCGGTTCTGCCAAGATGCTGACTTTGCTATGGATTCTCGCACGGCAACCAATGGCGTGGAGACGGAAAATTCCACATCCCGCGCATAGAGCTTCTGCAGGCAGGGTATAACTTAGCTTGGGTGTTGGAATCTCGGTTGCAAGACCCTGTTATTTGGATAGACTTCTCCTACACTTGAAATTTCAACTGCCTCATAGCCATGTTATAAGTTGGGAGGCCGTGCAGCTCCTGTTTAGTTTTACTCCATGCTTTGGTCCAGACAACCTCCGAAGGAACACACAGCATGCATAGCAAAACAGCCGAAAATTCCAGCTACGGCATACGACTGACATCCGAGTCGTTAAAGAAAGTTGCATGTACATCCAAGATTTTATGCCCTTCCTTAAACAAGCAAACGTTAGGACTACACTGCTCTGGCTGGGGATGCTGTGCCAACTTCTCCATAATCGCTTGCTCCACAGCCTGTACATCATGGAATTAACTCTTAATGCCTGCAGGTCGTGGGTGCAGCGCTTCAAATGCTCGTCCCCGCAGCATCCCAGCACGTTTTCGCCGGTGACCATAGCCTGCAGTCAGACGCTGCAGACTCTAGGCTACACCACCACATGAACATCTGCTTATAATACCGAGTTGGATTCAAGACTTCAGACGGATTTACTGCATGAGGGGGTTCCCGACGTGTTCAACCGTTGCTCACAATGGCTCTGATTCATTACAGCAAAAATACTGGCACGTGCCGACTGTTATTGTGGAAGCAAAACCCAACGCCCCAAGCACCCAAACTTACAGTGACAAGCACTCGGGATCGTGACAACTTTTTAAAACCCTAAACCCTAAACCCTAAACCCCTAAACCCTAAACCCTAAACCCTTGACATGCCCGGTCATCCGCCCGACCCTTTTGCTGAGTCCCCTAGCCCTAGTCATGTTGAATCACGGAAGAGTTCGGCAAAGATATGCGCATGCCCCACCCGAGACAAGGTTACCAGGCTTCGGGTCTACAGGGTTTCGGATTTAGGGCCAGTATTTCTGATTTCTCCGTGCTTTGTTTTAGTGGGTTTGGGGTTTGGTATGGACCCTCTGTCCATTATAGTATGTAGGATCAATCATGTACCTAAGCATACATATACCATATGAGCTGCAGAAACTACGGGACCCCAAGAAAAACCCTCGACCGGGAGGTCCCTGCTCATGATCCGCACAGGAACGCCTCGTTCAAGAATCTCCATCCCTAAGAAGCTGCACCTAAACCCTAAGGGTCCAAGTAGTCCTTACTTACTTGGAGGGTCGGGGGACTTAGTAAGTGGCTAGTTTAAGGAATTATAAGTATCATAACCCCAATTAGGGTCCCTTTTAGGGTACTTATAAGTCTACTTATTACCTACTTACTAAGTCCCCCGACCCTCCAAGTAGACCCCTTATAGAACCCTTAAGACCCCTTTAAAGGAACCCATATAGAANACCTACTTACTAAGTCCCCCGACCCTCCAAGTAGACCCCTTATAGAACCCTTAAGACCCCTTTAAAGGAACCCATATAGAACCCCTATAGATCCCCTTAAGGGTTCTACTAAGTCCCCTTAAGACCCTCCAAGTATGGTTTTTGATACCCAATCGGCCCGAAAGTCCTATCATAGGGAGTACTTGGACCCGCTGGGGAAGCTTGGATCCCCCAAATCCCAAACTCCTCAATTCCAGTCCCTAAGGGTCCAAGTACCCAAATAGTAGGGTTTCAAAGTCCAAAAACCATTCAGAGTATGGACTTGGGGACCTAAAACCGTACTATTTGGGTACTCGGACCCCCTGGGAATGAAACCCTGGGGAATCCTCATAAAGCCTTCTGAGCAGTGTCGTCGAAAAGAGTAGACGACTCCAGAAAGCCTCATAAAACCTCCAGGCATACACCCCCACGGCAAAGCCCGGCGGAATACCCGGAACCCTAAGCCCTAAACCATAAAGCCTCCAGGCATACACCCCCACGGCAAAGCCCGGCGGAATGCCTCGATACTGACGGAGGGATCCGCACGATGCAGAAGGCCTGGGAACCGAGACATGGAGACTTCGTTCATCCTCTTTTCTGTAGACGCTCGGCTCAGGGTTGAGGTTTAGGGGTTAGGGTTTATAGGGTTGAGGTTTTAGGTTTTAGAGTTTAGGGTTTAGGGGTTAGGGTTTATGCGGTTGAGGTTTAGGGTTTTCGTCTTAAAGACACCAGGGATCCAAGTATTCAACTAGTACCTACTTCGGGCTGTTTCGAGCCCCAGGAAGGGGCAGCATCGAAAGAACTCCCAAACCAACCTCCAGGAAACCCTACTTAAAGGGTCATGGGACTTAGTAGCTAGGGTTATAATTAAGGTAACTATACTTATAGCTACTTATAACCCCATTAAGGTACTTATAACCTTACTTACTAAGTCCCATGATCCTCCAAGTACGTAAACACAAAGCAACCGCCCCAAGGCCGAAACCTAGAGGGTCCAAGTACCCAAATACTAGGGTTTCAAGGTCCCAAAACTACAAAAGGGGTAGGGTATGAGCCTCTAGGTAACCTATACCCTTCTAAGGATCAACCTTGGGCTCTGTACTAGACCCAGAGGGTCCAAGTACCCAAATAGTAGGGTTTCAAGGTCCAAAAACCCATTCAGAGTATGGATTTTAGAACCTGAAACACTGCTGTTCGGTGGACCCTCTGAGAAAGCGAATGCCACGGATCGGCGCAGACCCCGCTCAAGAGCTTTCAAGTCCTCGACGCGGTTCGGCTGCCTGGGGGTGTAGGGTTTACCTAAGGGTCCAAAGGACACAATAATCCGGCACTTAGGGTTCGGATGGTAGTTATGGAGGTTACTATTTGAGAGTATATGAGTTTTAGGTACTTGGACCCTTAGGGTTTGGGTTTAGAGTTTAGGAGGAGTTCAGGAGGCGTTCGGTTCAGGCTCTGGGGCTTTAGGAATTTGGGAACAAGGTTCAGCTTTAAATTTAAGGGTTTCGGCTTTGGGCTGGAGGCTTAGAGTGTAGTGCGGGGGTCAGAAATCAGAAATGGCTTGGAGTTTAGGATGGTTTGATATGAGCTGCCTTTTATTTCATCTGTGGCCTACAGTAAAAAATCAGACTCACTCAGCAGTACCCTCAGTCAGAAGTTCAGTATCCTCATATGAAGAGACTAGCATACACATGTTGTCTGACATTGGCATAGTGTCAAAGCAAGGCCGCAGCACAATGCTGCAAGCGTTGAAAGAGAAAGCCGAAGATCAGGCTCTATAAACCCTAAACCCTAAACCCTAAACCCTGAACATAACCTGACCAGCGATACATTCGTGCTAAGTGATCATGGGCTCTCTGCAAAGCCCGGTGGGTCGAAGTACCTAAATAGTACCTTAGCCCTCCAAAACCTACTTTTTTGTAGGGTCCCTATATCCCTCCCTCGCTCCCTCCCTCGCTCTCTCTCGCTCTCTCTCGCTCTCTCTCGCTCTCTCTCGCTCTCTCTCGCTCTCTCTCTCTCTCTCTCCCTCTCTCTCTCTCTCTCTCCCCCCCTCTCTCTCTCCCTCTTTTTTTCTCTCTTCCTCTCCCTCTTTCTTTTTTCCTTCTTTTTCTTCTCCTAACTTCCTCTCTGCATCTCTTATATCACATCNCCCTGTTTTGCCCCGCCCCCCCCCCCCCCCCCCCCCCCCCCCCCGCCCTCTCTCGCTCTCTCTCGCTCTCTCCCTCTCTCTCTCTCTCTCTCTCTCTCTCTCTCTCTCTCTCTCCCTCTCTCTCTCTCTCTCTCTCCCTCTCTCTCTCTCTCTCTCTCTTTCTCTCTCTCCATCTTGCTCTTTCTCTGTAACAATGAGATCATTAGCAAAGCTCCGATGGATGATAGGAAACAACAGCGGACAGGCTCCCAACGAGCTTAAGTGTGAACCCTTGTGGGTCTCAAACTGTCTAGCTCTGAGGATTTAGGGGTTCCAGTTGTTCCAGTAACTGAACCACAAACCTAAAACCGAAGACTACTGATTTAAAGATTTATTGGGACCCTCAAACCGAAGCCCTGAAACTCCAAAGGCTACGGATTTAAAGATTTACTGAAGCCCTCGAACCTAAATCCGAAACATCCAAAGGCCGCCTAAAGCCCTGCCGAAGCTCCGATGGCCGAAGCTCGAGAGGCCAAACCACCGGAATGCCGTCAAAGCGACAAGTTGACCCTGACGATGGCGAAGGCCTTCATGCAAAGCTCGATCAACCCGTACGACTTGGAGGATCATGGGACTTTAGTAAGTAAGCTTATAAGTACCTTAATTGGGGCTATAAGCAATTGTAGGTATAGCTACCTTAATTATAGCCCTAGTTACTAAGTCCCCTGACCCTATAATGCTTTAGAGACTTTGTGGCTTAGGGCGTAAAGCAAGGATCAGCAACTCAGCCAGAAGGCTCTAATAGGGTTGTTACGAGGTTACCCAAAAGGTCCTAAGTACCTGTATGGTAGAGTGTAGGGCTTCTACATTAGGGATTACTGTCATGATTTGGGGAAGTATCCCTCCTAACAGTGCCTAGAATCCTTTGGGGTGAGATAGGGTCTCATTCTAAGTTAAGGTCAGGTTTTTGACCTTTCGGGTGGGTTCTGTGTTGGAAGGTCGGGCGTGCATGCACCCCAGGGACGGACGACGTGACGCGCTCGAAATTGTGTCTGCTCACTCTTCATGCCATGATCTTAAGATCGATACCTGGCAAAGCTACGAGGGAGGTGTTGAAGGACTCGAAGATCTGCCCCGAACGCACGGGCTCCATGCATTGAAATGAGCTCGTTTTTGCTTGCAGGGCCCAGTACCGGTGAGAGGACCCAAAAGTAAAACCCCCCAGGCCGAAAGGGTTCCGGGCATTCTATGGGTGAACAGAGATGTCAGTCTTCAAGGGCACCAAATTCTTTTCAACATCAGTCCCAAACGGACATGTAATGTATAGAAGCTCCGGATACTTTAAACTGCTGAAACCTCGGATTCGTGAACCGGCATAAAAGCATAATGCAGAGATGCAGGAAAACCAACAGGCCGAGGTGCGCAGACCCTATCAGATTATAGTTCAGATTATGTACACGAGAAGCTTCTGATTCGGAAACCACAAAGCGCGCAAGCATAAGACTTGTCAAGGTGAGTGACATGTCCATGAAGTGCTCCAAAGTTTCAACACATCATGTCTATATTCTTGTTGGGACCCAAACTTTTGAACCCGGGTTTACTGTTTCAGAGCTTATAGGTCTTAGGGTGCACCGTTACATAAAACCCAAACCCTACTTCGCTAAACCCCAAACCCTAAAACCTTAAATCGAATTTCGGGCGTAGGCACTTTAGGGTTGATACTATACCTCTACCCAGAAACCCCAATCGCACATGCTTTGCGCTCAGTCAAGAAACCCTTTCCTTTTCGGGCGCCCAAAAGAATGCGTCAGTCTTAGCCAAAATGATCTCGAAGGCTCTGTGAACTTACTGTTGATGGACAAAATCCTGCATTACCCATTATAAGGAATATACCATAATTCCCATAGTTTAGGGTCCTTAGGGTCATGCAGGATTTTGTCCATCAACCGTATGTCTAGGCTAGCTCTCTCTGAAGGCGTCGGCGTTCTTGCTCAAGGGCTTCCAACTAAGCTGTATTGAACTGAATCCTGGGGCTTGTCCGAAGGCTTTGTTAGGTGAGGGTTTCAGATTTGTTTGAAGCTAGTCCGGGGTTTTCAGGGATTTGGAGGGGCTTCCCTTCGCCCCTAGCAGAACACCCTACACAACACTAACCTACGTTGCAAAACAACCCAAAAAAAAACTAGAGCGAAATGTGTTCCGACTCGGTCTATGCTACGACCCCTAAACCCTAAATTCGAAGTCGCAAGCCCGATCCCCTTAACCTTCAACCATGAACCCCAACCCTTCTGTCCTAAACACAAATTTAGGGGTCTAACAGGGTTTTGGGGTCCAGTATACTATGATTAGAATTAAGGACCCCCCCCCCCCCCAAATAGTATAGCTAGGCCCCTACAGTATTCCCACAAAGCCTGGCCTGGCTGCTGTAAGGCGTCTCAAAGTTAGGACCGTCTTCGGCACCGGAGAGAGTCAGAAACCTGCGGCGGCTCGAGGAAATGGAGCTCTATAGGCCTTACTGTAAAATTTAGGTCCTACAACATAGTCCTTGTTTTCTTTGTCTTCGTTTCTTTTAAAGGGATCCTAACATATTCTAACCAAAAAAGCGTTTTTCATATCAAATAAGGACTCCATTCTAGGGTCTAGCTAGCCCCAGAAGCGGCTTTGGATTGTGGCGTTTAGGGTTTGGGGCTTCAGGGCTTTGGGGCTTCAGGGCTTCAGGGCTTCATGGTCTTGGGGTCTTGGGCCCTAGGCCTTTATGGTATTTGGGTGTAGGGATTAGGTCGTTCAAATCA